>WWPM01024563.1:12533-65441 GCA_023279145.1 Glomeris maerens | reverse complement strand
AAACTAAAGTATAACAATATAAAATATCTGCCTAAAGTCAGAGGATACCTGTTCCTTAAAAGGCATCTATCTTAATTATCTACCTCATTTAAAGTGTATCAAAAGCATCCACCTAAAATAAAACCTCTATTAAAAGTATCTACCTTAAATTAAGTATCTATCAAATGCATCTGCCCTAAACTAAAGTAACTATCTATATCTAAATTGCTTCAACTTAAACTATAGTTATACAAGTGATTATACTGACACCTTAAGATCTGAAACTAGCTAAATGAGTTGTAAAAAAATCTGTCGCAACAAGTTTGTGGACACTAATAAAGGTGTGCAATTGAAGGAAATTCCTGTTTCTTCTTTATGTTAAACAATTGAAAGAGTTTATTAGCAAAAGATGCTGAGCACTGTGAATGATATTAGTTAGATATTACTACGTAATTACTATTCAAAGTGCAACTCATTGTATAAGCTTTTATTTTAATAAGAGCTTTTATGAGTGATTACAAGCTGACAGTTGCGATTAATATGTCAAAAGGTTGCCAACTGAGGTTTTTTTAAAAAATGTAATGGACATATTGCATGGTGCTGAATGACAATGCCTTTAGTTGGGAGTTAAAAAAAGTATACGAGGTGCATGAACTTGGCACAACATGTTATCTATTGAACTTCCCAACATATAGTACACCTTGTATGTGATAGTTACAGTAGGTGAAATCGCAAATGCAACATGTGCAGCAATTAAAGTGTTGTCATTCTCACCATGTTTTACCAGAATTGGTTGCAGTTCGCTTACCCCCCAAAAAAGCAAAAAAACCAAACAAAATACACTTAGGAATGTGAAACTATTTTCCCCTCAACCTGCTTTTGGACCCTTGAAATGGTGAGATTTTTCGTTTAAAAAAATACACCAAGGTATTTACTTCCTTAAACCTCAAGAATGGCCAATATGGAGATGTCTGAGAAAGAAGAAGAAATAGATGTTATACTTTTTTAAGGAGTTCTGCATAAATATTTTTTTGTAGTTCTACTTACAAAATAGTCCATTTAATGGTGTTTTGTATTGCACGAGATTTGAACGTGTAAGTTCTTTTTTCATTGAGCATTTTTAATACATTTTCTTCTGTCATGTGATATTAAATTTTTTTGCGAGTAACAATACAGATTTCTTCATTTAAAGATGAACTGACACGAATTTGTAACACCTTCTTCTGAAACCTTCATCATATATTTAAAGTACTGTATAAATGAAATTAAGTTTATTTATTCATTTTTACATTTATTAAAGGTGATAAGAGACGGTTTTGCATCATTCTCATTAAAATATGTAAATAAAATTACTGCAATTGACTGGAAAATTGAAAAAAAACCCTGTTATTATGGTTTTTAAACGACCTATAGCAAATAAATGTTGATGATAGGTGTCCAGAAAGCAAACCTAAATAAGTTAGGAGACTGGATTGCAGAGCTTATGACATCATACCGTACTTGTGGTGACGTCATTGCGTACTTTGTTTGCTTTTTCCTAATAAAGACCATAAAATATTTTGTTGCCACAATTTCTCATGCAACACACAGTTTGTACATATGGGGATTTGACAAAAGTTAATTGGTAATATTTAGGCCTATTATGTGAAAGGAATATGGATGAAGTTTTGTGATTTTCTTGTCCAGGAAGTTCTGATGAAAGCAACAACTGAAAATTTCCAACTACATATGTAAAAAAAGGCTTTTAAAGTTTACACTCGTGACAAGTAAATTATTTTAGGAAGGGTGCAATTATAGTTGGTAAAAATTGGCCACATGACTACTGTTATTTTCTGAGGTTTCCACATGCACTATCTCAAACATAGTTGTTTGTATTTTTACCTAATTACCTATGCATAAAACCTGATGTATTTTTCGTTCTGTATAGGATAATTTTAGGATGTATATGCTAATCAAGCTACTTTCTTTTTTTTCCCTATCAATAATTGACCCAGTTTGGGGGGGATTTGCCTTCCGGTCCAGCAAACAACAGCCATATTGTAACAATATGGAGGAAAAGTTGAGTAAAATATAGGGCATCACAACTTGTTTTTATTTTTAATGCATAACGTAAGATTAATTTGTTTGAAAAGGAGAACAAAATAAAAGACATCGGTGTTTCGTGTTTGCAGTCATGGATTCATTAATCACTGGATGAATTGTGTATATTATTCAGAAAGCTAGTTGACTGTATTAGCATATTTTAAAGCGATATTAGCGTTTTGATTAGGGAAAATGAAGTTTCCAAGTGTGTAACATCATTTTTTTTCTTTGATTTTGTGACCAATTTGTAACCAAATATTTCCAGGATTAATTGCTAATTGTAGTCATTTTGTAAATTGGTCTATTTGTTTTCACAATTAGACAGTGAAAATATCTTTTTGGTCAAAAGTTCACATGGAGTATTATTTAATAATAATAGTGAGATTTAAACTTACTAAGATTGGTTTATTTGAATATCAATTTGCCGATAATTTAAATATTCCCAATTCTTTATGATAATTTGTAATATTTAACAAATTGTTTTCATTATATATTCTTTGAGGAATTTAATTTTACATGTTCATTAAGTACTCACAAATTGAAATGTTACATTTGTTTGAAGTTGTGTTTTCATTGTCTTAAAACTTTATAATATCTTCGTAATACTATTCCGCAATAAAATTACATCCTTATTGTATATCTATGAGTGAAATTAACATTGAGATTAAGTATTATAAGTTTTGAAATTGGTAATTTGATGTTATGAACTGATGTACATTGTTTTACGGTTTTAAACGATGACATTGTATTAATTAATATAGATAAATCTTTGTGTAATAATTAATCCAGTCTTCCAATAATTATAATTTACGATTTGGTGTTAGTATTATAAAATTTTGAATATTACAAATAGAATGGTATACTTGCCTTTGTATGATGTGTCATTTGCGACTTAAATTTGAGATTTTGCTGCATGAGCTTGTCATCGATATCCCTTCAGCTACAGGTCTGTTGAACATGCAACTTGGTTTCTTACTTTTCTACATTCATGACTAGACTGTTACAGAATGAGCATTTTGATTGGCTGAAAGCACGTGTTTGCACTTTTCTTGATGGGGAAATGGGAGCATCTCATCGCACATTTTTTTACACTTTTTACCTTCACTCAAGATGCTCTTAATTCGATATGATGGACATTTGCTGTATTTTTCATTCCTCTACCACGTAATTACAGTCAATTGGCCATTTTTTTTTCTCACTAACAACTCTCATTTTTCATTAGGCATTTGCATATATAAAACGGAAAGTAATGTTGAAGTTTTCATTCAACATTATTCTTCATTTTAAATATGAATTAAAAACTACAAGATTTACTTTTATTCGACATAAAATAAATGGCTTCTTTCTCAAAAATATCGTTTACAACCTTCTTGGGAAAGTAGAAATTATTGACGAGTAAGCAATCAACTGAAATGGATTATTTCAGGGGTGAAAACTAAAAATGGAATAGCAATTAACATGGAGATAGAGAGAGACAGACTGATATAAAGGAAAATAAGGATTGCAATTTGAAAATATTCATAAGAAATTTCTAGTTTCGTCGTAATGGTAGTTTTATTAGTTTAATTAATTGCTTGCATTATTCAAAGCCATGTTTTGGCTGTTGTGACAATCAAACAACGCCCCTGAATCTCATTTATTCTCTTAAATTGTTTCTTAAATGGTTTGCGATCTAAATTGCAATTTAGTACGATATAAAAATAACAATTTTAGGGTTCGCATTGGATAGACTTCCTTTCTTTGAGCAAATTATTACTTTGAATAGATATTTCAAGGGAAAAATATGAAATTTCTGAGTGGATGACGTCACTCACTTCCTGTATGATGTACTTGCTGTAGGGGAGAGTGAGCACATTTCAGACCCAACTGCAGTTTAATGGGCTTTTCTGGTACTGATGGCGCTCCATACTCAAGTTTTTTTTAAACAAATATGTTACTTTCCTCGTGTTAAAAGTATAAGAAAATAGGAAAGGGTACCTTTGAAAACCTTGTCAGTTCACCTTTAAACAACGTTGATACTGTTATTTAATGTGTTTTCTAATTTTCCAAAAAAATATAAAACATTTGCAATTTCATGCTTTGGAAATTTGTGAGACAAAAAACATAATTAATTGCTGTACTTGTGAACAAAATACATGAATACATATTAGAAAAGGACATTGTTCTTGTACATGTATAAACTTGTTGATCAGCTGTGCACGTCTCTTATTATTATTCAAGTCGATCGACTTCCTCAGTTCAACTACTCTTCAAGAAAATCTCACTTCCGAGGAAATAACTTTTCCCCCTTTTAAGCCGCCATTTTCTACTATTATCTAAATGGAAAAAAAGACCATGCATATTGAAGTTTGTTGGCTTTGATAGGCAACATTGTAAGTATATAATGTACTAGTACTAACAAAGGTGCAAATTGGAGCACCACTCCCTTGGTAGTCCTGCCAATCATCCACTTACTTAAATTAGAATCACACGTGGGCGTGGCCAAGACATATTTGTGGCAGATGGGTCTATGAACCGACTTTTTTTAATTCCCTCTTTCTCTGCGTAACTGAAACATGAAATTTCTAATTTTACATGCGAATTGCGAAACGTAATTCCTCATTATCATGGAGACTTATCTGGAATTTGTAATTTAGCAGAGTCATCGTTTCCTAGTTCAGTTTAACTTTTGAATGTTATCTTGTTTTGCTCAGTTTAATAGAAGTTAATGAAGTCTGGAAATGGTTTATGGATTTGCTGGGAAAAGTTTTTTAAATTTTGCGAATTATAATTGAAAATAAAATATGGAAATTTAATAAGTTTGAATTTAAAATTGATATATGTTTTGGCTATTTGTAATTTATTTCTGCTGAATTCGCAGTAGCATTTGTAAAATACCATCTGTAATCAGGTTATAATTTGGAGGAATTTTAAAATAGTAATTGAATTTTATAAATCAGTTTGATAGACATTCAAGTAATTTGCTAATTACTAACATTGTTAGTAGGGATTGAAAGGAAACCAATTTTTTTCAACAACACACGCAAAAACACACTTCACATAATTAATTACCCCTTTAAATTTGTTTAACAGTGAATAAATTTCGCCAAATTCCCAAACTTTGGGCAATAATTGTTTACGTATCTAGCTTATGATGCAAGTTTTCAGTTGAGAATTGTTTAATAATATAATTTGTCAGATTTGCTAACCTGTTTATATTATTCCATATTAAAATGTTTTAAATGTTACGTGAAAATGATGAAACAATAACATGACAACATATTGAAATAATAAATTGTTGAAAAAACTGAAATGATGACATGATGTTCAAATGTTGAATTAATAAAATGTTAAAAAATATGGAATAATAAAACGTTAAAATATGTAAATAATGTAAAGTTTGAAATTTTAAAATACTGTAATATTTGAAGTGTTTCTTTTGAGGTTATAGTTGAATTTGATGGATTGCAATTTCACTTTGGGGACAAGGGTTTGGTTGCATTTATGCAAATATTGTTATAATTACACGTTTGGTGGTTGTTTGTTGGTGAGTGGTTCGAGGAAATGATCACGTGACCTGAGTTGTGATATTCCTTCCTGCGATAATGTATTCATTTTGGGGGAGGGCCCAAAACGAAAGCGTGATTGCCTAGAGCAATGTCAAAGGTCACTTCTGGAAGCCTTTGTTTGAGAGAGTTCAACCAAATCGCGCCTAAACACTGTCAGTATAAACTTCAAAGAACTGTAATTTCATTTCTTAAAAATATCAAGCATTTTCATAATGACATTGCAATGCACATACTTACTTAGTAGCTGAAATCGGGGTTATAAATGATTACTTTTAAAGAGTTTGTTGGTTAAATGTTAAATGAATGAATAACATTTGCATTAATTATATAAAAAAAGTGTATAGTAAAAGTTTTTTAAGCTTTGTCCCCATTCCTTATAGAATTAAAAATTATACAGACAGTATTTGATTTGAATATGGAATATATTACCATTTTTTGAGCAGTATATTTTAAATTTGGGAAATTGGGAAAATGTGAAAATGTACATGAAAAACTGAAATGTTTCGACAATGAATTACATAGACTTGCATTGCATGTATATTACTAATTTTGCTTTCAAACAATTCCAAATTTCGCATCTATAGGGAATATTAACGAGACAATAAAAAGGACATGGAAATATATGTCAGCAGCTGTTGTATTGAAGTAAAACTTCATTGGACTTATCCAACAGTGACTGCCCACACTTGTTCTTAACTCGGTTAAATTGCCCAATCCCACCAATCAGCAAAAAAATATATCAAAGACCAATCCATTTTTTTCAACCCAACACTTTGGCGTAGTTATGTTAATCCGATGTAATTATAGGAAATGTTATCTTGTGGGACCACCAACAAAATGGCCCCAATGCAAAAACCCAGATATTTCACTCATTTTGTTGAAATTGAATGAATGTGGTTTGCTCGATCTGCCGAGTGCAAAACCATTAAAAATCTAGTGCCCTACTTACTGATGCTATAGTGGTCCTATTAGTTGAATCTTTTTTTAAGGGCAAGTTTTACTTTCCTGAACGGTTTTTCCAATTCATCTATTCAACAATTGGTTGCAACAAAAACTAACAGCTTCCGTTGCAATTTATTGGAACTCGGCAGAAATGGTTGAACTTTCCCATTGATTAAAATGATGAATTCGTAAGTTTTCACCTTTTTGTATTTCCAAACCTGTTCTCGTTTAAAAAAAAAATAAAATGTTTGGTTGGTATTTGGTGAATCAGATCTACGAGAAATTGTGAGATAGCATCGAAGTTGTGGCTGCATGAAAGATTCAATCTTTGATACAAATACTTTTATGTACAGTCGTGATTTCATGTTGTTGTTTTTTCACATTTCAAGTGATGGAAAGGGATTACTTTGATACCGATAGTGGTCATTATTTCAGGTTTAAAGGCTGTAATGTTTTCCGGGAAGTGACAAAGAAATCTATCTAGCTATTGTTAAGTCGCGTTGAACTGGTTCAAAAGATATACTAAATTACTTTTAATTTATATATAGGGTACATATATGATCCAGATATGCAATTTGTAACAGGGTTACCGCAGCAAATTACTTTTATTCATTATATACAGTTATGATGAATAGCCAACATTATTGCGATCTTTACTGTGTCAATTTTCATTCATACAGTAATTGGTTTATTTATGTTCATTTGTACACTGTAATATCCATAAAGTTGCATTTTTTTTTAATAACACAACAATTGCGTACTATAATAAAATTATGGTTTGTTTCATATTGCAGAATTTGGATGCTGGTTCATTGATAGAAAGGATATCTTTACGAGTTTGGCAACAGCTGAGAATCAAGATTTCACCTCGAACAAGGTAAGTTCAAATTCAAAATAACATTTTTCTGTTTTAATGACATGTATATTAAATGTGTTGTATGAGAAATGTAATGTGTATTGAATTTACATGGGTAATAATGCGATGAATTCGGGAAAATTGCTTAAATGTATTTGTTTATTTGATTTATAATGAAGCCACGTGATACATACGTGCCTCTGCTACACAGAAATCAAATAATAGAAGGTGAAAAAATGAATATTTGCTAAACATGATCACAAAATGCTGCAAAGTCCTTTTGCTGCAATGCTATTGCATGCGCATAATCCCAACGCAATATTGCCGTTCGGTTTATAAGGCAAGTGTTGCGTCGCAATATATCTCGTGCACGAATGTTGCGCAGTGTGAACACGGGGTATTTCTTTTGTGGGAATTAAATTATACATACCACTTCCAGACAAACAAGGTTGACAAATACCTCGCATTTAAACAGTTTGTTTTCACTATGGATAGGTACATCCGCATTTATGAGCTAATCATCAGAGTATTTCAAAGAGAAACAGCTAGACTTTTGCATCACCCTGTATATAGTTATGAATATAATGTAGAATAATACACATATATTGAAAGAAGAAATTTCAAAAGTGATTTTATTGTAAGATTTATTTGTTCAATATTCGTAGAAAAATATCAACTGTACAATAGTAGGTATGTTTTATTAAAAGGCGAGTTAAAAGTGACCATCGGTTTGTGTAGCTGTTCTCATATGCTAGTAGTAAGGTCCGATTGGGAAGTGACCATGACACCGAAATGGAGGTCGACGAATGCCAATCGAAAGTCCATATGGGTCCAATCCAAATTCGCCATTAAATCCTTGTCCATAGCTGCTGAATCCGAAACTGTAACCTTTGCTATTTATGCAGTTCAAATAGTTAATTACATATAAATTTAGTTTAATTGACCGATTATAGTTGAATAGCAAAAGTAACTTTGAAAACAGAACTCATCAACGATTTCAGTTTCAAAATGGCGTTGAAAGGAGTATGGACCAGTTGAAAGCGAACTTGATAGTCAATTAATTGCAACTTGAAGGAAAATAACCGATGAAGTTGAATGAAAATTGCAGTGAAAACCTTTGTTTCAATAGAGTTGATCAACTTTTTAGTGGATCAACCAACCACACGTTTTCGTTCAAGTCATAAGTCATTTGCTTTCAAGTTGAAACTTGTCTTGAAACGTGTACAATGTAATTGACTGTCAAGTTCGCTTTCAAAAGACTGGTCACTCCACACTACTTTCGGCGCCATTTTGAAACTAAAACTGTAGATCACTTTGTATATTGAAGCCTGTGAACAAAAACCGAACCAAGTTATGTTAAACTTTTTATTGCCCAATTAAACTTGAATCCAAAGTGATTCAAAATCAATTTGTGAATTTGGATTTCTGCTGATCTTTTCTGATCATCTGTAATTCATATTTCCAACATCAATAGTGCGGTTCAATCTAACTGGATACTAAAAGTTAGCAAATAGTAGGAGCGTTGTACCTAATATGTGGTTTTACAATTTTTACGGAGCTGTATTCGTGCGAGTTCAAAGAAAGTAGTGCCAATCCAGTTAAATTTTTAATACCATTCGTATCGCGGATGGATATAAAGCGTGCAATCAGTTCTTTCACCCAAATTGTGACGCTTCTGCTCTTTGGACGTTTAGTATACACTTATGTTGAACCGCACTATACACTTTCCCAAAAAAAGAGGCCTCATTTTTTAGTTGTCAGTAACTTTATATAAATTCACGAAATTGAGCTGAAATTTTGCACTAAGATGTCGAATATACTCGGGTATATTGCTACCAAATTTGGTGAATTTCTATGAAGTTTTTGCAAAGTTATTGACAATTAAAAATGTGGTCCCTTTTTTTGGGACACTGTAGCATAAATTTGTCTTTTGTATTTGTTATTTTGCTACCAACATTCGGCCCTTACTTTTGAAATGCGACTTCGCGTACATAGTTTTGTAAATCAAACACTGATTCAGTGTTATTTCTATATTGAAACTAAGTTTTCACAAAGATGGAGGTCAAAGGGCTCGTTTACTCACTTGAATGGTCGAATGCCAAATACATTTCTATAATGTCTTTGATCTATTGCTCTTCCTTCCGATCTGGTTATCAGAAAAACGCAGATGTAACAAACCTAAAAGTACAAAGGCAATTTCTTGAATTATTATAACTAGACTTTATCGACTTTCTTATTACCTTACCACAAATATTTTACACACACCCATTATTACCAGCGGCTGTTTTCAGTGTTTTGCTAGGACAAACACTATTTGCTTGTCCTTTTTATATCCACAATTTGGTCACGTGGTGCTTTGATTTGTGTTATATGTATTTCCTCAACTTTTCAATTTTAAATTCCGTCAGTTGAAGGACCTTAAATGACAATTTCCGGAAGTCCAAACTGTACAAAGAACTTGAAATAATGTCGTTGTCCATCTTGAATCTCGTCAATAAATAAGTATAATAATATTGTTCATATATCATGTGACACATTTGGAAATTTCCCAAGTAGATCAAGTGAACTTCCTTCAATTTGCAACTTGATTTGAAGGAGGATGGAACAGTATTCATTAATTACAATTATTTGTAATGTAGGTATACTGTATTATCATTCTATAGTATAGGTCTGTTCTCGAATTTTATAATGTTTTATTATGCGAAGGTTAATGCTTATCGACTAATTAGGCTAAAATGTCAAATTCTGATATGAAATTCCAATGTAAATCTGGGAAAAATACGTTTTCAATAACTTGTTAAGATTAATTTTTACCTACGTATTCAGTGTGTTTTGTAAGTAATAAATGTGTAAATGCTGAGTTGTAAATGGTACACAGTCATTTTTTAAACACACAAGTTTGTAAATTAGTAATTTTGGTAAATACTGTTTTATAAATAATTCAGTAATTTTGTAAATACATAGTAAATATGTACATAAAAACGTTTTTTAGATAGTACTTTTGTAAATGCTTTGCAATAGTAATTTTGTAAATACTGTTTTATAATTTAGTAATTTGATAGTTTTATAATTTAGTAATTTAATAGTATTTCGTAAATAATTGAATAGTGTTTTGTAAATGCTGGTAAGTTAATGCATAGTGTTTTGTAAATTGTAACTTTGTAAATAATTTTATAAATACAATAGTTTTGTAAATATTGTTTTATAAATACTGGTTTGTAATTGTACATAGTTTATATTTGTGAGTTTAGATAGTATTTGTAATGTTGCTAATTTGAGGAAGTTATGCATATATATTTCCTGCGATACCACACAGACTTAATTTTGAAAATGAAGGTCAGTGTCATTACTGGGTTAATGGCAACAAATTAGAGCCTCGTTTTGCAAATATAAGGTCGCCATAAGATTCCTGAATGTGATTTGGTAGACAAAGTTGGTGTTTGCTGGACGTTGCAACATTTTCCCCCACATGGCTAAATACCGATTCTGGTGTATTGTGGTAAGATCGTTTAGACTTTTTTTCTTTAATATTCACGATTTCAATTGAATTTCCAATAGATGCTTGTTGCCGTTGCATTTTGCGCCGCAATTTCCAAAGTTGAACCTGAAATGGAAGGCAAACAGTCAGCTTTGTCCAGGAATTACTTACACTATGGTTTTCCTAAGGCAATTCGCACAAGGGCCTACAGGGCTTTGAAGGAATTGAAAAAAGGCTTGTTTCATTTGAGACGCTTTCAGTTGAGTTGGAGACACTTGGAACCTTATTATGGGCCTATTTATTTACCATTTGAAGAAGTTTACCGCATTGAAGCTGATTTAAGGCAAGTTCTTCTAAATAGTCACTTAATCACTTAATCGCATTCTGATATATCCTTTAATTTCAATTTTCCCAGGCCTTACTGAATTCATCAGCTGGAAATGCGTTTTATCCTCGTTAATTAATTAGTTATTAGTGTATTGTATGTGTGCGCAATTAGATTAAAATAACTCAAATGATACGTAACTATGTAAATATAATTACATCGGTTCAAAGTTATTCAGTATGTTGAGAGTTGTTAGGATTACAGTTCAATTGTTTTAATGAAGTTAGATTATATACAAATTAATGTCTGGAGTCTAAATAATGCAAATAAACTACATTGTATAGCATATATGACTCGGTTTCACATAATGGCAATTAATTTTGAGCTATAATAGTAATTCAGCAACTGTTAAATTTAATTACGTATGGAAATTCAATTTCTTTTATTGCTGGTTTTGTTTTATGTACTTATAATGTACTATGCTTTGTGTTCATCAGTTGTATATTTGCCAATTTTGAAAATTGCCACCAAGGTGTGGTTCCTTTTTTATTAATTTGCAAATTGACATGAAGTTAATTTAATTGTTCGGTATAGGATGGGAATGACATAATTAGGACATTGACTTGTTAGTATAGTATTGCATATTTGACAGATATTTCACGGACTGATTGTTTTGCAACAGATAGGAACAATTTCCTTATTTCTTATGTCATGTAAGATTCTGAAACCTTTCCAACTGTTTTATTTCCTCCAAGGATCTCGTATATAAGTCTCGTTTTATTTTCCGCCCATAAACTACTCCATAGTATAGCCAGACATTGCGGACGTTTTCACTTTTTCCCGTCCAACTTTGTATAAAAATGCCTGGGATTTCACAATCGGTAATATATATATTTCACTTTCTTAATATAGCTCATTTGTTTTAATGATTTGCAAAATGTAAAATCCAAAATTATAAAATGTAAGCTTTAAAATAATGAAATGTTAAATTTTTATAATGAAATATAACTTTAAGTTATAAAAACTAATGATTATAACTGGTGCAATCAAGTCTGAATGAATTGTATTGATCATTTAATGTGTAATAGGTATTGGTGTTTCTGCTGTTTATGACTCTTGCGATATTAATACTGGCCGATGACCACAATGACCGCGACATTGACCACAGCCGAGAAACTTCACGAGAAGTTAATCAATTTGCAGGGAAATATGAAAAGTAATATTGATAATGAATTAATTTGCTGTTTTTCGATATATTTTATGTAACCTTTTTAATACTATTCCCCGTTTCGGTCCAAACTTGCAAAAGGTATGATTGGCAGAATGAAAACCCGCCCACCTCGTGAAACAGCCAATAAGAGAGCGCTATACAGGTGTTTATTCCATGTATATAGACTTTATTTAAGAAAATGTACGTGACATAAACTGAATTTGGAATGTAAAATGTAAAACACAAAAAAATACAATACAAGGGCGCTACTTTTCGTAGTGAAGGGTTACTTAGCCGCATCACGTGTGGATTAGTTGCAATGTTGGGCTGAAACAGGGTATTTTGTACAGGGAGAGGCGTAAGTAACTCGTGATTGAGATTTAGGAAGTTGAATGTGGAGAGATGTGCAGTGTATCTCGCAAACTGAAGGGGCAGCAAAGCCTGCGTACTTATCACTTTACCTCTTCACATTCAACTTCCTATCTATCTCCGTTTGCAAGTAAATCTCAATCGGACGTTACTTACGCCTCACGCTGTAATATGCGTAATGTAATGAAAACGGGATTATATTGTGTGATGCAGTTACAAAGGCCCTACTGGCTCGCAATACCGAAAACACCATGGGTTTAACCCTTACGGGAACATCTATGGCAATCCTGTTGGCATCTACGGCGGTGCCGGTGGTCTTTACGGCGACCCTTATTACGCAGGCATTTACGGTTATCCCGGTTACCCTTACGGAAACGTTTTCGGAAATCCGTTCTTCGGTGTTCCTTACGGGAACCCCTACGGGAATCTCTACGGGAATCCCTACGGAAATCCTTACGGTAACATCTACGGTGGTTACCCAAGTTACGGTGGTGGGCTTTACGGGAACCCTTTCGGTGGGATTTACGGCAACAATTTCGGCCTCTTCGGCGGTTACGGTTACGGTAATGGTTACGGTAACGGACTGTATCCCCAGTACAATCGTGATTATTAAGAAGCTTTAATTGGTGATTTAGATTAATTTAAAGTGAACTTAACATGGGATGCTTTCATCTCGCAGCTATATCTACAAAAATGTAATGTAAATATGCACCTAATGACCCACAAAATGTTACATTGTTTGGTTGAACAGTTTCTAAGTTATTGGCTGCTAAAGGTTTATCGAGCGGACCTCCTAAATGAACAACCCCCAGTACTCTCAATGCTAGAAACAATTCAGTTAGAATCAAAAGCGATAAACTCATAAATTAGTTACTCGTGTTTTATCAAATAGGAGGTATGTTAGTATAGGCTGACATTCTAATTTAATCATCCCAGTATTCTAATAAGTGTGAGGGATAATTCAGTTAGGAGGTCAACTATTTTTTTTTTTTTACTTTCTAATACATTTGTAATATTATTTACACTCTGTGTGTATGTGAATGATGGAAGTTTCAAGTGTATTATGAAACCTTGTCAGTTCACCAAAAATAAATTAACTATTTGTAATTAGTAAATTTCGATATTTATTTGGAATTTCGTTTATAATGTTTCCACTTAAGTTTAATTCATTGAGTTGTTCAAAGAAGTGTATACAGTTGTTGTTTATGCATGTCATTGATTATGGGATAGGACCTATGGGCCTATGGTCCTGTTTGAAGTATACTGTTATTGTAAATAAAAATACCAAAACCTTTTTTGTATTTTGTACAGTTGTTTTTATTTTGTGAAAAAAATTATTGAGGAATTGTTTCTGTTTACAAATCAGTTGGTTATTGTTTTCATAGAAGAGCATTCTACTATCTAGGTTATTGTTACTTAATTATTTACAGTGACGTCATTAAGAACTTTATATACAGTTGGAAACAAAGAAGTATTTTTGCCCGAAGATTTAAAATAAAAATGAAGTGTATCTCGGGTTTGATAAAATGCAAACTTAATTAGGCTAACAGCCAACACAGGTGGTTAATTAAAACGCTGGAAGTGTTAGTATGGCGTGCGAACCGCGTCAAAAAAATTCGATGTTAGAAGTTAGTGAAATTAGGCCTACTCAATGGTAACCTCCGTAGCCACCACCAACATGATGGCGAACTCCCCATTCAAAATTGCCATCGTAATCTGTGCGAACATGAGTGTAAACTGGTCCTACTGGCCCTCCGTGACCGTAACCTCTTCTCACTCTGGCTAAGACCGGAAGTGGAACTGGGGCACCAACAGACCGTTTCCTGCGAAACTGTGATCCGGAACCTGGCAAAGCAAAGCATGACAATGGTTAGGATTAGGAAGTCGTGCGTGACTTTATTTAATCCCCAATTTATTTTTTAATAGGGCACATTCAAATAGGACCGAGTCAAATTGCTTGTGGAGTTACTGGAACAGTATTTGATTATTGTAAAAATTTTGTAATAGTCAATTCAGGTTGCTTAAAAATGAACTTACATGGTTTTGTAACACCCCTGAAACTTGTACCATCCATATAAAATAAAGTTTAAATGAAATTATAGTAACTGCCGTGATGTGAACTAGCAAAAGTACGATATGACGTCATCAGTCGTTGTAGCCAATGATTAGAAAGAGGATCACAGATAAATATAATTAAGTGAATAAATAAATAAGTGAACAAATAAATAAGTGAATAAATAAATAAGAAAATTTTACAAGAAATTTTTGGACATTGCTATAATCATTTTATTTACACTGTTTTTAAACCGTGTTAGTTCACCTGTCGTAGTTCTTTCGAACAGTTTGTGCAAAATACTGACTGACTGACTGACTGATTTAATTCAGTGTTCGATATTGATTTGGAAAACCGAAAATTGAATAAAAATGGCGGCGTTAATGAGGAACCTTGCATTGAACAAGCTTCATTGTTTTGAGCCAAATGTTGATTGGGCTTAGATTTCGTTACTTATTTTTATCTTTGCGAGACATTTGAGCTAAAAAAATATGGCGACATTGTTGAGGAACTTGGCATATACTCTTCTTGGGTACATATACCTCAACACGGCCGCCATTTTTCAGATTTTCCATAGGGTGGGGGAAAAATGTTTAATGTTGCAGTTGTGTAGCTGACAATGACTTACCATCATCTCCACCTCCTCCTGCATCTCCTCCTCCTCCTAGGTCACCACCCCCTCCAGCATCACCCCCACTGAAGTCTCCTCCTCCTCCTCCTGCCCCACTGTCTCCTCCTCCTTGGTCGAAAGAAGGTTGGAATCCTCCTCCACCTCCACCAAAGTCACCACCACCACCACCTCCTTGATCGAAGGAACCACCACCACCATCTCCTCCTCCTCCGAAATCTCCTCCTGCCCCACCACCCCCAAAGTCCCCTCCTCCTCCTCCACCCCCGAAGTCACCTCCTTCTCCTCCTCCTCCTCCGCCGCCATCGTCTTGGCAGTGGGCGATGGCCACCAGGCCCACCAGCAGCACAATCAGCTTCTGTAATATAGAATTGCCATATATCTTCCAAACCCAGACAAGAGCCCAAAGCACTTTGTTAAGATTTTCTGTATCGGATATGTAATGTATTATTGAATGTACTAATGTCTTTTTGAAGTTCATAAATGAAATTGGAAAAGTGAAGGATCATGGATGCTATCTGTCGTATTCAACAGTAAATTCTGCTAATTACAATCTGAATTTTTGTATTGAGACCATTTTGTTGGTGGACCTCCAAGACAAATTTTGCTGTATATGCAAAGGACCTAACGTAGGTCTTGATATAGTATTTCAGTTGCTTTAGTCGTTTTAATAAGAAAATTCAGTCAGAATTTAAAAAAAATAAATATGCAAAAGTGAGCTTCGATTTTGAAGAAGATGCTTTTTTGTGAAACTGTTCATAATTTGGTTGACAATTGAATAAAACCTTCAGGGAAATGTGATAAATACATAAATGCGAATCTTTGGTAAATGCTATAAATATGAAACATCTGAAAAGTTTGAATGTATAAAAATATAGATGAAGATCTTGTGAAATAAAAAATTTTCAATTGAAATCTGATAAATGTTATATGAATGTCAATCTTTGATCTTAACTTCTTATAAATGTCATTATTTGATCTTAGCTTTTTATAAATGTGATACTTTGATATTAAAATTTGTATAATACTATTTTGCAGATGGGAATCTGAGTTTTGTAAATGCGAAATGAAAATTGCCCGGGGTAACTTACCTTGCTGGTCATGTTGGTATAATAGTAGTCCTCAGTGTTTCTGTTCGGTTGGTTGTGATTTCGTTCACCTCTGCCTTTTATATATATTGTGAGGACTAGGAAGAAGGGTGTATGGTATATTGGGATTGGTTGGTTTGAGCCTGGCAGCGCCATGACCCTAATAATCTTTTTTACCCATCCATGCACCTATAAGTTCTTTGCTCCAAAACCTCCCACACAACTTCCTTCCTTTCATCATCCCGTGATCATAGTAATAATAATAATAATAATAATAATAATAACCATCATCATTGTCATCGCACACATACAATTTCCGAAAGCAATTCCTTCGTCCATATTATTTTCACCTTGCAATTAATCCTGGACAATTTTCCAGTCCCAACTTCCATTTCGTTCATTGGAATTATTCAGAATTTAGTATTGTTAGAAAATTTGCCAAGCCTGCATGATTATAATATAAGCTTTAATGAATCGTGATCCAAATTTTGAAGTAGTGTTTTTATGTAAATAAAATATACAATTAATGCGCACGATAATTCTGCTGTTTGTATTTTTAAAGTCTGGTTTTAATAATTGCAAATGAAGAAATGTGATAATAAATCTGAATATACATACATGTTGCAAAATCACGTTTCCAAGTAATCACTGCTGCTGATATTTAGGTTTTTAAATAAAATCATGGTTTGGTATTTCACAGTATAACAGAAACTGTTAGGATTATAACAATTTTTGGCCATAAAATAACACAAATATTCTAAGACTATCTTTTTAATTTTGCATTTGCTTTGGACTCTTGATTTCATGCATAATAATTGTACTATATAGTAACAAACCAGTCTGTGCAAGTGTAGTTTTAGATTTATTACTTTTGTTTTTAATATTGTAAACATACAGAAATATAGTTATTAAAAAACTGAATTTACGAACACCGGAATTAAGCCTGTTTGTGGTAACTACTCTGTGATTATAGGCGTTTAATTTAAATGAACAACTATTACAGAATCAATGTACGATGAATGTGGACTTCAGTTCAATGCTCAGTTTTAGCCTTTGTGAGAATGATTTCCTCTTTTTGTGTGGGAATTTGAGACCTTTTTTTGGTGGCATAAGACCAATTTTGGTGTGAGTAGTACCTGGTGCGATACCCTCACTTAAACTGCATAAAACCAGCTATAGCAACAATAAAAACCAAGTTAATCATGTCCTATGTAATACTACATATGCACACGTAATACATTGACAAATTACTGTTTTTAATTTGGGAATAAACATAAATTTATTGTAAACTTAGCAATTCAAAAATTCATCGTAAATTAAACAAATCTGAAATGTATTTCTAGCAACAAAATTTATTACAAATTTAACAATTCTGTTTTAATTGTAAAAAGAGGTTAAAAATTCAGTATAGATGTATTGCAATCCCTAAATGGCAATCCAGTTTCGCATTATGTATATATTTCTGCATTGGGGAAAAATGTTATGTAATATTGAAATTTATTCATGCACAGCTCGGCTTCCGGGATTTAAGTTTCTGTATTACATTGAGCCTGCTATATCCAGGACAGAAGTTGATGTGAAATTGTTTATACCCAATGACACAATGTAACAGTATATAGCTGCATCATTCACCCGTCTTTCATAAGAAATAAGAAATGACACGAAAATCACGCACCTTCACTGAGCACCTGCTAACACAATTTCTATACAGCTTTTCTTTTATTTCACTGATCTTCTATTACTGTATAAGGAAGTGACAAGTGAATTTTTTTATCGACAGTACCCTATACATAAACTCTCAGATTTCTCAAGGTTTTCTATAAGGTACCCAGAAAGTTGCGCTGAAGAACAATTAATCTCAAAAAAGTAAAACTTTCTTTGGCATTTGTTTTTTCTTTTAAATTATTACTTAAGATATTACCGTTTATCGCAGAAAGACTCACTTGTCAAATTATAATCAAGTATTGAGTGCCATCAGTACCATCAGTACTTGTTGCAACTGCAGATGGGACCTAGATTATAAGTCTTAAATGTGATTGCATTGTGCTCACACCCTCCGCAGCTGGTGCATCATACATAATGTCAGAAAGTCCTGATCTTTGATTTAAAATAACTTAAGTAATACTCTTTTTGAAGAAATTCCGAAGAAAGTCATAGTTTTATTTGTTTGTGATTGTTCTTCAGTGTAGTTTTCAGTAAACCTTGTAGTTTCTCCTTTAGATATACCTTAATTAGATTTTATGGATATAATTTGTTAAAGTAAATATGTTATTAAAGACATTATAGACATTAGAAAAGGGATATAAATAAGTAAAAAGTTATTGAAGTTCAACAATTGATATGGAATTAGAAAGTTCCTGGAAAACCAATATCAACAAGAAGAAGGCGGTTGATTACAGACCGAATGGCCTTGAAATTTACATTCAAGGTCAAAGCTAACAAAATTGAAAGATTTTAACTTTTCCATTTAAGGTTTGTTTTTGCTTTATGTTAGAGTTTCGATATTGTTCACATGTCAGTGTGTCCTAATTCGATTTTAGGGTACTGAACAATTAAGTGTGATTCATGAATTCTAAGGTATAGAAAAATGTGCCGTTTTGTGACGCCATTTTTAAGATGTTCAAAAAACACCTTCAAAGTAAGATTGACTCTATAGTATTAGGCATTATTATACCTTTATAGAAGGCTTTCTGGTTTTTGTTTCGCCTTACTCATGTAATTGTAAATGGAAATTTGAAAAAGACCTTCATGCAAGGTTGTCTGTGCACATTCATATTAAAAGTCCAGAGAAAATGTAAAATGCATCCATGAAATTAACTAGTAAGGTCATATATATGCGTAAGGAAAAACAAGTAATTTTAGTGTGGATTTAAAAGGCATTCCAACACCTTATTGCAGCGTATACCGGGTGTGGTAAAAGTCTGGTCGCATTGTTAATAACTTCAAGAAAATTTACTATTTTTTGGGCAAATATTTTGAAATAGTTTTGCTGAATGTGACAGCTTGCGTTGTAATTTCTTGTTCATTTGTTGTAATATACAGTATATAAGAAGCTGAAACGCTTTGTTTTTGTTTTCTTAGTTATTGTATATGCCATAATTCATGTTTTCCTGTGCATGATGGATATTGTGCATGACTATTGTTACTTTGGTTTGAGGAAAAGCGAGTTTTGTATTTAGACATGACCTGGTTTTATATACCTTCACTCTCGCACTTTTAAAAGCTTGCTTATACAATAAACCATGAGATTGCACATGTATATGTATAAAGTTTGGTGGGACTTGTACTCAATATTTCACTCATGCATTATTATAATAATATGATGATGATCATGACGTCATTGTGCCATATTGTAGTTTGAATTGATTCGTAAATTATGCATTACTTTCTAAGCAGTCACATTGGTTTGTCCCATTCGTGAAGTTATAATGCCCAGGTAGGTAACATATCTGGAACTAGAATTACAAAAAATAATATTTACGACAGTCTCAAAATGTGGGCTTTTTAATTTGTTTTTTATGGATAATGTAATCAAAATATTCAATGTTGGTACTGCCCTTTATTGCTTAACTTGTAGTTGGTCCATTTAAGATTTCAGTGGTTACTTTAATTGAAAAGCAGGTGACATAATACGTGAACAATATTAGGATTTCTTTCAGAATTTATTCAGTTATAATCTAGACATACATATACACCCATCATAAACTCGGAGAATAAATGCAATTAACCCACTTTACCTATTGCAAAATCTGTTTCCCTGGAAACGCCTCTGTCAGTGATATTTGCAAAGTTTGATATCCCAATTACAGAGTGTATCGCAACATTTAAAAACACTAGAAATACAATAATATGGAGAAATTACGGGGAATAATTCCGTTAACAGCTTGCAGAAAGTTACAAGGATTGCTTGTAATTTACAACTTAAAGGTGAACTGACTAGATTTTCTAAGGTACCATGAAAGTTACGTCGAGAATCCTTAGAAAAACTTTTCAGTTCACACTTTCTCTTTGTCACGGATGAGGAGGCATTGTTCATAATTTTGATGAATTTTATGTTTGAATTCTATAAGAAACTTATTTTAGTTCGATTGAAAATCCTAATGTGGCGCTTAAGGCGGCTTCGAGCGGTGCATATAGTTGACGTTTTGCCCTATAGATGGCGGAGTTTTTCATGGAATTCCATGACAAATACTCCGAGTGGCACTGCAGGATGGCTGCAAAATATATGGAATATTTGGTCCCAGACGAAAAGGCCCTCTTACATGAACTGTGAAGCGAATTTGAAGTACCGGTTTTTTCAAATTAGAGTACATTGCATGGTTCACAACCTGTCAAGGACAATTTTTCCAAATATTTCTCCGTTTCCTTACCAACTGATCTGGAATGTCCAAGGGAGGGTAAATGAATTTATCAAGACAAGCCCTTGCATTTCAGGGATAGGACACCTGTTCCCTTTCTCATTGTTCACATGTATGACACCATCTGCCTATTTTAGTGCATTTATACCTATACAAGATGACCGATTTGCAGTAGTCACAATTTTGATTCTGCCCAGGACATGATGTCGTAACTAAGCCACGCCCCCCATGCAAAAACCATTTCTGTCGAAAAATGGTAAACGAACGAAAGTGTCTCGAAACGGTGTGTCCCGTGTGAAAGCTCTCGTAGGACCGCATGTTAAAAGTGTGTCTGAGCCACGTACAAGTGTACGGGCGACTCGAGGGGAAAGCCACCAACCAGACACCGAATGCTCCCGTTGAGTCGCATGTATCGCGTGTCGCTCAAAATGCAGTGGTCGTACACCGAGTGTCCCGTGTGAAAGGTGTCCATGAGACAGTATACCTCGCGTGTAATTTTATTTTTATTTCAACTCTGTACTTGGCTACATAATGTACTGTATTTTTGGGCAGTTAACGCGCACTCGAGCTTTTCCCTCAATCCATTCGCTACTTTTCAGTTTTAAATACGTAATGTGCTCGTTATCTACTAGAAAAAGTACAGTAATTTAGTAATCACGAGGACCGTATGCTCGAGGACCGGGCCCATAAGCCGGTGCCCCATGTCCGTGACCACCGTAAGCTGGAGAGCCGTAGCTATGCTGATTGTAGCCGGGTGCGCCGTAGCTGTGTCCTCCGTATGCATGAGCGTTGTAACCGTAGTTGGGTGGATGGCCGTGGCTGTGAAGTGGGGCGCTGTACGGTGCTACTTTGTTCACAGGCACTGCGTTGTTATTAGGGGTTATTTGCAAGTCTGGGCTGTGCACGTACAGACCGTTCTCGCTGCCGCGAACGCTTTGCCGGACGCCTCCGTAATCGGCTACGTAGTCGACTCTGCGCTCGTACCCGTTCGGGTCCCCGAGAGCGTAGGAGCCGTGCACCTGATGGTTGGCCGTCTTCTCGGCCCTCGAATGAACGTCTCCCGTGTATCCATCCACGATGCCGTAGTTAAAGCGCGAGTTTCCGTATCCCTGGGGAAAATAAATAGATTCACAGTGTAACCTTAAAAAGGTGAACTGGCAATGAATGCGTTCGGCAATATCAGAAATTAAGGAAATTTGGAAACGGCTTCAAAAAATCAGGGAATTTTAGGGCTATCCGTAAAACATTGCACTGTGTCCAAAAAACGACAGTTTTGTTTGTTAATGACTTTGTGAAAACTTTATAGAAATTTCACCAAATTTGGTAACAATGTACCCGAGAATATTTGACATCTTTTGACAAAATAGGGCTAAAGAAAAATGGCGGCCCCTGGTTTGCCCGTGGCTGGACGCCATTGAAAGATAAAGGGCGTGGTATGGGCGTGGCGTTCTGAAACTCGCCACTTCATTGGCGCTGTATGGCGGTATTGGATTGGGAGACAAAACGGCAGCACGGATACAATATATCTTTTAACAAAGGCGCTTTCATTTGTGGTCTTCTGATGAAAAATCTGAAAGAAATAAACACTTGGGGGTCGGGGAGGGTTGTCCTACAATTTTCTCAAGATGTAGTTAGTGTATGACGTGGCAGCACAAGTTTCTTAAGATGCCGTCTTTCATTGCCGAATGCACCCAGTGTCAGTTTATCATTGGGAGCATTCGGAAATGAGAACGACATTCTTAAGAAATTTAAAGCCAAAAATTGGAAGTCTTAGGAGATGTGTTTATTAAGTGAAAGACATGGCATGAGTTATATTTAAAATTTAATTAATTAAGGTTCAGACACCTGATGAGGCGCTGAGAATCAGCAGAAACACGCGTCTACAAGAAAGTAAATTTATATCATGCCGTTACGTTTTTGAACCTAGATGTTGGGTAAAGGATTTTCAAATTGTTTAAAAAGCCCACAGACACTTGCTATAATGCAAAAAAAATTATATAATGAAAATAAATAACTGTTTATCAATAAATTTCATTTGGTAAGGAAAAAAACTAGCAATTTTGAATATTTTATGAAACTTCTCGCATGCACCTCCTCCCAAAACTTTTGTGGTTGCCCGACACTGCTTAAGCGCATCTTAAGGACATCTTAGGACATTAGCTGACTAATGGGGGGGGGTGGGGGTGAAGAGTTTTAGAGCACCATTGGTAAACCAAGAAACCGCCATTTTCTGTAGCCCTACTGATGTTGTTCGAGCACAGCATCGAGAGTTAAGGTCTTTTGATGAAATTGTCTTTGAATTGTAATTATCTTTGGTGAAGTAAAATATGAGCATTTAAAACAACGTACGTAAGTTAGTTATGTACCACCAGGCCAATAGTGCTCAGGGTGGCCACGGGTGGCGCTGTTGCTCGAAATTCAGTTGCGCCACCTATAGGGTCTGCACGGTCCCTATAGCTTATTTCACAAATGTGTTCTCTCATTTTAGAAGTTTTAAATAATTTTCAAAGGTACCTTAGTAAACCTATAGTCACTTTCAATTTCGAGATTTAAAACAAGAATTAATGAGGGGTTTTGCAAATTTTACATTCTAGTCTTTGCAATAAATGTATGTCAAATTTCTGAAATCATGTCGGTCACAGCCCACGAATGCATACCGTGCCAAGTGCCAGTATTGCATGTGTTATATTGTATGCAAAGTTAGGGGTTTGCATAAATTAAGGCGTTTTGATGTGAAACCGTTAATTACGTATATGTTTCGCCCTCCATTTGAACTGAATCCTGTATACAATATCTTACATCGTCTTCTCTCGCAATGTGGCTATGGCTAGGTGCCCCATGCTTCACTGCAGGTCCATAGTGTTCCGGTTTAGGTGCAGCACTGGATACAGTGAGCACTGCTGCGATGACGATTACAACCTTAAAACGAAACGGTTTCATATTATACATAATCCAAATTTAAATATGTGATATAAAATTCACATATGTATACCTTTGCGATAGACATTGGTGCTGAATTGAGCTGCTTCTTGCTATTTCACCTGTTCGCGATATACTGAGTTCATTTTACAGCCAGCTTTTATATTTATACGATTTTCTTTCTCCCTTCAAAGACCCAGAATCATGTATCTGGCAACACTGGTACCACTGAACACTATAGATTTTCAGTTGGGTCATGGCTCAAATAAGTCTCTTTTATTCTTTATCTTATTGTTTTATTTAGTTACATGTGTTGAAAAACGGTGCAAAGTTTGCATCAGCTATACATGGATTTTTGCCTGAATTTCTTACAAAAGCAGTTTTTTTAGGTATTGTTACAATGCACACAGAGATGAAAGTGTCTGTGGAAACCGTGTGAAGGGCATTTGCTTTATGATACATAAGGCTATTGCAATGTTAGTATAGGAATACCCTCATTTTCAATATACTCAACAATGGCATCCATAATTGAGCATAAAGGGCATTTATTCCTTTCTTTTTTAAGTTTATAGGCCTATAAAAACAAATTTAATTGCAGGCTGAGCACGCAATTATTTTTAAAAAAGCAAAAATGTTATAAGAAAGCTGCTGTCGTTTAATTAAAACTAAATCTGAGTATAATATAGGTAGATTTATCTGGCAGAATCAGATTTATTTAAGTTTATGTTAATGTGATTTTAAGTTTTAAATACTATACTTTCCAGCATTATTAATTAAATTATTATTATTAAATGTGTGAATTATGATCGACGCTGTAATTAAAACTATTAACGTAATTACAATATTACTTTTATATGCTTATTTTGGGGGAAAAAAACTTTTTTGGCCTATATAGCCGTAGATGTAAATTTAGGTTGCACAAAATCAATGAGTAAAAAAGTTCTTCCTTTTGAAATATAACTGTATATGTGAATAAAGCCAGTAAATCAGTTCTGTATTTATTTTATGGTATATAGGGCCTATACAACCCCGTACAGCATATTGTGTTCCCTTTGTTATGTTGTCCATTAATCGATAACATTACGAAATTCAGCTATGAGTAGGTGCATTCATGATATCTGTTCAATGTTGTTGATGTATACAAGTATGTCGATGCACAATTATTATCAAGAATGGATAGGGTTTTATATCACGAAATAGGTCGTGATTTTTAATTACGAATGGCAATAAATTTGATGGTCATCTGCCTATAATGAGGATATGAAGGGAGAATGAATGGACACAATGTGGAAGTTCATGAGCGATGAAAATCAACATTTTCATATCAAGCACGTTTTTCATTCATCTGTTTGGCCCTACTTTGTAGGAAGTTCAGTAGATTATGCATATGTAGTGGTAATTTCCCATTTATCTTCATTGTAAAATTGCACTCTCATTTTTCCAAGCATGCACATCACATTGGCCCTTGTATATTTAACCTCTATTATATTAAAAACTGGAGAGGTTATGCAATTATCTATATAAATATCTGCACGAAATTGGCTGGGAAATATACAAAATTTCGTCCAAAATACTATTTTATGTCTTGGTTGATTTTTCATCGGATACAAAAATTTGAGAGAAACTGTACAACTTATATAAAATTATGAAGATTTTGAACAACTTTCACAAACAATTGTTGAAGATTATGTACGGATATTGCTGGATCTTCTGTGTGAATTGAATTGAAGGGTTGCATGTGGCCCTATACTATAGGCCCCAGATTCATCTTTCATTTGCTGCTTTTACACAACTACACAAAACTGGCATTTAGTTTGTTTAATTTATAACTATATATCAATGTCAACAAATGTATTGAAACATGACAGTCATTGTTACTTATTATCTGAGATTTTTAATAGATAGTTTTAAATGTTTGGAAATAATTTGCTGTATATACAAGAAGTGCTGTAATTGATTTTATTTCATGTGTATATAAAATGTAACAACTGCAAAATACATTTCACATCTGACATAACAAAGAATGAGAACAGAAAGGGATATAACATTGGAATATTCTGATAGCAGATAAACATATTGATATCTTTTTTCCCAAAGCATTAGATATATATATATATATATTGAAGCAATTCATCAGAAGCACCATATATGTACACAAGTCCATAAACCAAGTTCTTAAAGATCCAGTTAACAGTTTAGAAGGCAAAATGAGAAATTTGTAAGAAATATTGAGCAAATCCTTCCTTGTGGATGCGTATGTTATGTATAGCAAGCAAAGACAATATATTTTGGCGATTAATTTGGCAAAGAATTCCGGTCATGGTCTGCAAATATAAAATAGATTATATTGATGAAATTTTTCAACATTATTTGCTTTTTCTGTTAGGAATACATAGGAAGAATCCTCTGAAAAATTTGCACGCGTGCCTGCATTGGCCCTTTCATGTTTTCAATCAAGCAAGAAGCTAGCTATATGTTTCTATATTTTAATCATACATACCGTTTGAGGAAGTACAAAAGATGGTAGGTATGAGTAAAATAAAACAATAGGAGAAAATAGTATTGGAAATTACAGTCGATTAATAAGCATTCACAACCAATTTGCGTTTATGTTTGCATGGGGATCAAGCACGCATATTGAGTAAAGCATATATAATCTCATTCAGGCTCGTTGTTTTTTTTTGAGTGAAGAAGTTCATCTATATAGTAAACACAAGGTGCTCTTAATATTTTCCAGGGCTGATGGAGAAGCTGGGTGCGTGAACGTAGAGACCATTTTGGCTACCGTGGACCTGTTGGCGAGCGCCGTTGTAGTCCGCTTGGTAGTCCACCTTGCGGCCGTGTCCGTATGGGCCGCTGAGGTAGTAGGACCCGTAGACGCCGTGTCCCTTTTGGGCCTCGTGACGACCGTGATGGTCACCGGTGTAAGGATCGGAGATGCCGTATCCAAAGTTGAAGTTGTTGTAACCCTGCGGACAGGTAAAAGGTCAGTGTGTTTCAATAATTTCCAGCAGTTACTCTAGTTGGATTGCAAGGTGCATGTCTATAGTTTGGTTTCAGTTAACGAATAGTAGGAGCGTTGTACCTAACGTGTGATGGTTTTACAATTTTTACGAAGCTGTATTCGTTGCGAGGTCTTCTATTTTGGTGAGCCCTGGTTAATTTCTTGAATTAGCGAAATTCTAATTCAATGTAAATTCCCTAGTGATCTGGTGTTAAGCCCTGATGATGATTCTGTAGCAGAATCGAAACCGGTGTTGGCTATTGAGTAAAAGAAAGGAGTTTTCCTCACTTCGTTTCTGCCTCAAATTTTATGAGTACGGGATTTGCCTTCGTCATAATAAAGAAAGTAGTGTCGGCAATCCAAAAGAAAGTAGTGCCAATCAAGTTAAACTAGATATATTCCTGTGTGATTTATCGATAATATCGTATCGTTGATGGATATAAAGCGTGCAATCGGTTCTTTCACGTAAATTATGACGCTTCTACTCTTTGGACGTTTAGTATACAGTTTAGGTTGAACCACAGTATATGTGGGAAAGGGGATTTCGTATAGAGCCCCATCCCTGCTGTCCCTAACAAAAATTGTTGGCTGTCACATGGATGCCACATGCCTGCAAGGCTGCAAGTGAAACATTCACAGCTTTATTGCAGACCTGTGACAGCTTGAAAAAAATGGTACCTATACACGTGTGATTAAACTGGTAAAGTGAGAATCAGGATGAAAGTTAGAATTTAGGGCTTAGTTGCCCTTCATTCACAGTCGACTTTGCTCAGTATGGGTAACAAAAGAAGAATAACATTAGTTATTGCAACCCATGAGTTAAAAGTGCGATGCAATTATGTATAACACCTCACAATTTGAATTTAACCTGGAACTTAGACGACCAATTGCAAAGATATTTCACGCACATGATTAGCTGTACTATACCTGAGTGTGCACAAAAAATGGCGGTTGTGTTTAGCGAGTGGTCGATGAGATATTACCGTTTAACGCAAGAGGGTCCACAAAAATGATATTTTTAAATTAGATTTTGTCACTGCCATGTACCCCTTGTCCCTCCCTCTCTCCCTTTGGCCAAGCTCAAAATTAGGAAATTTCAAGATCGATATGTAACTGAGTGTTTGAACTCATGTTGTATAGGGATGATCATCTGTTGCCATGGGTAACAAGGCTACATGCATACAAGGATGGGTCCAAGATGGACAGGTCGAATACCTCCATTCTGATTTAGGGGCATAAAATGGGGGATGCCTGCGCCCTTTCCCCATTCAAAGAGATAGCTAAAGTGTGGAAGTTGGAGGCAGAAATAGGGGATAAAGTAGAAACCTGCTAATGTAACAAGAGAGAACAAGTAGGGCATATGTCGTCCATTTTAGTCCTACTTTATCTCCCTATTATACAACATTAGTCTCGCCTTCAAGTTGATACTTTAGCTAGGGGGATGAAGAGGAAGAAGGTAGCTCTATGCAATCACTTGACCATGGGCCGATGAGGAAAGTGGACGCCTTACACCCTTCCTCCTTCATTGGCCCCTTCCCCCAGCTAAAGTATCAATTTGAAGGCGAAACTATACAATGGAACCTCGATTTTCCGTCAGGCATGGGACCATCAGCATGACGGATAATCAAGATTCTGTCCAGTAAAGTGCATTTTTATAGAAATCAACGCGAGAATGAAGTACAATACGATACGATTTTGTAACAAGATAATAAAGAATTGGAATGGGATTGTTTAATAATCGAATTAAGGTGTTTGTCCAAATAAAAAGCTGTTAATTTTAAATGAGCAAGATTATCGATTATAAATACAGTAATTTATCGGTAAGTAAAAGCATAAAAACTGTGACGGTAATCGGAGGGAGGATGGATAATCGAGGTTCACACTGTACTATAGTTCACCATACGTTGATAATACGGGAGTCTATATGGGATGACCATATTTGGTCTCGTGGATCGGTTCAAGTGGCCCGATCGCAGAACTACTTTCGCTCGTTACATGCGGAACTATTTCCAGCCTCATCACTCCCAATTTAAGTCAACTTGTAGCTTGACTGTTACGATGGGAAGGAAGTGATGTACTCACGTGGTCGTTGCGGTAAATGTGGCTGCTTGCACCTCCGTGTCCTCCTGGTGCTGGCATGGCCATTGCCACGCAGACCAGAGCAACAACGCAAAGACTGACCTGAAACATAGCCAATATTGGTTTAGCAGCTGTCTTACTAAATCCTTACTGCTCTGTAGATACAGTAGATAGATAGATAGATATACCTTGACGATTGACATTTTCAAATGTTTCTGTTGAAAATACTGGATGTATTGTGAGGATTGGCATGGACCAGGGGGCTTTTATAGTAGCTGTGGTTATTAGAGGTGTAATATGTATGTCTGCTGTGCCAGGTTGGGCGTTGGTTTCACCGACCGCACCCTTACCTCACTGATCCGTAAACAGTGGTACCACATGTTACCGACCGACCGACATAACAATACACTTTCGGAGCCGAACTTGAGAGAGTCTTAATTTTTCCAAATTTCAAAGAATATCTCTGCTGAATTAATGGGAAAGTCGTGCGTTTTGTGTATGTATACTTACGCTCCGTGAACTAGATATCTTCTATTGTACGAGTTAGATGTATAATATGAGGGGAAAATAGTCCAAATATTTGGGCTACCCGAATTATTTAATGAAATACACGCATTTGAATGCATATTTTATTGTGGGGAAAGTAAGAAAGACAATTTCATGAAGTTTGCCAATGTTCAAAATCATTTACGCGTCTTATTAAAATCGGTTAATTTGTTCAGACACAACGAGACAGACCTTCTTAGAAATTGATAATTATTAATTTAATATAACGCATTTCATTGGCTTTATTAGTTTTGTTGTTTGCTTGTGAAATGAGATATTTCATGTACAATAGATTCTCATGAAATTAGTAGCAAAGAAGTAGACTAATTGGATGAACAGCGAATGGTTTTGTCATATGATTGTGGAAACACTGTTTGATAAGGGAAAGTAGTGGACGACTTTATTACGCAAAAAACTAGGATTATAATGGCTTTGAAAATGGCACTGACAAAAATCCGAAAGTGACACTTAAACAAATTCCACTGCACTATATTGAAATGCCACACTGATTTGAAAGTTGAATTGTTTTAAAATTGAAAGGAATTTTTTTTTACCGGTATTGTCCTTAACAATGGTGCAAACGTTTTTTCGTTCTCGATTTTAATGCTACAAGAAAAGTTTTTGTTTTTCTTTGGTGAGTATGTGTGACGTGTTACGCGGAATGTGACGAGTCATTACACCGTTTTCCTATGACCGTGAATGTTGATCTGCCATTGGGTCATATTTTCCAAGTGTGACGTGTACAGTAGAAAAGGTAGTAAATAAATTCCTTTACTCGCAATTATTCTGCAATTAATGTTTTTACTTTATTTCGTAATTTTCCTTTTTATATTGCAAATTGAACCCCAATAACGATGGTGACTTTGCAGTATGTCCCTTGAAGGCCAAACGGTTCCTAACTCGACCAGTTTTTCCTGATAGGTGGGTAATTTGATTTCTAATTATATTTAGGGAATGATATGAAATCAATACTGAATTCAATGCACTCGTAAATCATAAAAATTAGCCGAGTTGGGACCCAATTGACCTTGACTAACCGATGTATCCCAATCAATAATTGTTAATAATATTAGTACTCAGTCATTGTAGTATATAGTTGGTCAACCGAAGTTGAATGTAACTTAGTATCAGTTTTTGTTCACACACTTCAATAGTAACTGATCAACAGTTTCAGTTTCAAAATGGCCTAGAAAGCAGTTTTGTGTAAAGAACCAATTGAAAGCGAACTTGACTGTCAACTGAAGTTCACACAGTTCTAGACAAGCTTCAACTTGAAGTTGATCAACTCCCTTGAAAAGAAGATCCAAGTTGAATGGGCGTCGAATAAATATACAGGGCTGTCCCAAAAGTCTTTCCACATCGTCAAAATACTTTGAAAATCAAGTTTAATTGACAGATTAAACAGTATAGTTGATCAGCACAAGTTGAATGAAATCTATCGTGAGAAACTCTGTTTAAATATACAGTTGGTTTCCATTTAGTGGAATGAAACTAATGACAAAGTGACCAGACTTTTTGGACAGCCCTGTATCTATACCTTTGTTTCAATGCCATTGGTCAACTTTTTAGTGGATCAACTTTGTGTGGACCAGCTATAATAGTCAATGAAACTTGAATCACGATTGAAAGGTTCTCGTGATGGATTTCATTCAACTATAATCCGTCAATGAAACTTGATTTTAAGAGTATTTTGACGATGTGGCCGGACTTTTGGGGCAGCCCTGTACATTTTCCTCTTTGGAAAATGCGTTTTATAACGGAAGGTTAGCGGATCAAGGCTCGAGGGGGTGTCTGTCCATGTATGTAACATCTATAATAAAGGGTGTTTCCTCTCCGTATTTAGATATCTTTTGAACCGATCACCCAAACTTTCTAATAGTTGGTTCGTGACGAACTGGAATTATGCAATTGTGGCCGAATAATCGGCTGATTTTATCTTTTAAGCCTCGTTTTTCAACCTTAAAACTTTCCTTTCCTTTTTCCTGGCGTACTTATCATAAGTGTTGCTTGTAGTAATTGGTTGATGGATGAGGAAAACAGCATATAGCAGGAAATTACCTCGTATATAGTAGACCTAGAGAAGCTATATAGTGAACTGGGTTTGTTTTTTTTTTGCTTTTCTTTTATGCAGCCCCATTTTCATTGTGTGCTTTTTGTTTTTGTCCTCCTCCTTCTAATATTATTATTATATGGATGCTTGTGTATGTGTGTGCATTTTTGAAAACAACAGTGAGAAGTGAAATTAAGGTGAACCACACCCTATTCGCGCAGGCTTTGAGGGTTAAAACAATGGACGTATGTGTATAGCATATATTTGTGCAGAAATGGCAAGAATTTTAACGAAACGAGAACTTCGATTCTTTCTTCTATTTCGCTCTATTCTTTCGTCTAAAATGTGCGAAAGTATAGCCTATATATTGAAAAACAAAATGGCTGCCGAACCGGAAGTGACGTACAGCCAGCAGTTTCACTTTCTATTACACCCATGACATGATTCTCATAGAACCACCGTGCATACAACCATGAGAAATTAATTTGCACCTTAATTGGGGATTTGTTTTTGGGTTTGCTGAAATGGTTTCATTAATTAGGCCTACAGGGTGTTTCGCAATTCAGGGGACAAACTGACAGGGTATATTCCCTGCATGTAAACAAGACACAAAGCTCCACACAAAGCTCCTGTGTCCCCAAGTAGGTCCATCATGAAATGTGACATCCCCACATGATCAACCCTGTTTCTAATAAAGATGTGGGGAGCATGAATTATAGATGTCACATTTTATGTAGGTCCTACTTAAAAAGAACTAAACGTTTGGGGACATAAGTTTATAGGAACTTTGCCTTGTTTTCATGCAGGGAAGACACCCTGAAGTTTGTCCCCTGAATTGTGAAACGCCCTGTATATACTATACATGGCACTTTGTGGAATCTGAATTTGAGGTTGCTGAATTATTGTATGCACAGATTAAGTTCACATTATTTCTTTTATTCTTTGTGATTTGTAAATGTAATTGTGTATGAAATAAAAAATAAATGGAATGGAATTATACTGTATATACATAGATGTGCCCTAAATTGTGCATCGGTCTGATTATAAGAAGATATATTTGAGTCTTGTTTATTTGTGCATTTTGTTGTTGATTGGCAAAGTATATACATGGGCCTATGCAGTCCCATACATGCAGTTACAAGCATGAGAAAGACTGTAACTATTTTTGAAAAAAATGACGTTATTTAGAAAAATGGATTTATTTAGGAAATATAATAAGTCGTTCAGTAAAACTAGCCGTACCCGGCCACGCGTTGCTGTGGCTGTGGTGTACTTGGTCAACACCACTTTTCCCTTCCCTCAATTTGTCGTACGCATTTGTGACAATTCATTGCAAAGCATTCTGGTAAACAACTTAACTGTGGTTCAGAGTGGGCGACTTGAGGTGGTCACAACTAATATGAAATGCCCTGTTTCCAAACCGATTCGCGCCACGCCACTCCATCCGCGCCGCGCCACTCCATCCACGCCGCGCCACGCCTCTCCATCCGCGCCACGCCTCTCCATCCGCGCCGCGCCACTCCATCCACGCCGCGCCACGCCACACCATCCGCGCCACGCCTCTCCATCCGCGCCCCAAGGAGGGTTGGAAACATTGTACGTTATGCAAGGCATGAAAAGGTCCATGGGAAAGTTTGCAATATAACTGACGGAGTTAATTCTGCGTTTTGTGATGAAATAACTGCTGCGTTGAACGACCCGATGTTATTCAGTGTTTTGAAAGTTAGGAATAAAATAGAAAAATTGGAACGAAGCAGCGAAATTGGAATGGAGAACCTTAATTGGAATGCAACAGGAAATTTGTTGCATCCACCAGATGGCGTTATTTTTCTTGGCGATTAAGATTACACCTCTCACAGGTTAGTCAAGTGGGCAATGGGCACCCAATAACACTCAGGGGGTGGTTTGTGGCGCTGTGGCAAAATTTGGTGTAAATCGGTGCAGTAGTTTCGGAGGAGTTGTGTTACAAAGCCGAAAAGTGGCTTCATTTTTATATATAGATATATAGATGTGAAATGTATGCTAATTAATTTGAAATAAAGTTTCAGTATTTGAATGAAATGCAACTATACATTGGGGGAAAAATGAAACTATTTTGAAACGAAATACAATGTTTGAATTGTTTGCTATCATTCAAATGGATTCTATAGATGTTTATGTAATAAAAGTCGTAAGTGGAGCAACGGATATGGTGCTTAATTTTTGCTATCTCTCAAGTGGAAATTGCGTAATTTCTTGCAATTCATTTCTATAATCTCCATATTCATATCTCGTGCATGAGGATTTCATTTTTCGTGTTGGGTGTGTTGCTAAATATGTGACTTTGCTGATGCTGTTTTTTCCCCACATATGTAGTAATTTCATACATTGTCCGTGTATATAAAATACATGGGAAGCTTCCGGATCACAGCCAATGCAAAGAGCATTATGTATTTATCCATTTTTAAAGGCATCCAATCGTGAAAATATATAATGAAGTTGCAACAGTGTTGTGTTGTGTGTGGGAACACGAACACATCCATTATAATCCTATTTAGACTTTCATTTATTTGTTAGCGTAATTAAAAATCCCCAGGCCTCAATATAAAAGGATATTGTGTAAAACAAAATTATGAATTTGTGAATGTCCAAAAAATTAATGATTTCTTGGTTATAAAATTGTAATTTTTATCTTACGAGACACCAGTTTTATTTAGTTGTATGGAGGACAATATGCAAATTTACTGAGATTATAGGCCGATATAATTGGACTAAATCACTAATTCACACTGTACACTATCTTTATTTGTAACCGGTTTCGCTGGGGAAATTGAAAAGCAGCTTACAGTGGCATTATCTTTTATGTACAGCTAGATTTTGGATATCATATCGCCTTAAATGTTAATTAAGAAGAGAATTTGACATACATAATTTCCAAATACAGAATTTGAGTACAATTGAAATTGACACTTGTGAGTTAATATATTTTTGAAAATTAAATTGCAAGTTGCAAGAAAATGCTACTTTTACTTTTATGGATATTGTTATATTGCTTCGAAGTGAACTGACACGGTGTTTGTAACACTTACACTTTTGCACCATATACAGTAATTACAATAAATAAACCCTGATCTGCATGCTTTATAAATAATTTGTGACTTAATTAATGTTTGTAAAGTACAAGTAAATGAGGAATTTGTATAAACTTTTAATTTATTCAGACATTATGAAATTTACAAAACCTTGAGTTTCCCCGATCGCTTTGTTGGAGATAAATGATTGTCTCAAAAGTTTGGTCATTTATTTGCAATAAGGAAATGTCAGCCGGATGTGTGCAGATTGTCGCTAATAACCTAATTACAGCGTATATGAATATAAACAATTAACTTATTTAGGTATGAACAAGAAGCAAGCAGAACCAATTGGATAATTTGTTCCCATTCTGGAAAACACAAACATAAAAACCTATATTACATAGGTATATACATTAAACGTGCTTTAGTGTATAGAGTATATGGGGGAAATATCACACATAGTTTTCCCTTTCCTCCCAAGGAGAATGTAAGAAGGAGGAGGAGGAGGGAGACAATTTGTAACATGGCCTTAATATTTATAATTGCGAATGAGAGTATTATTTTTTATTGAAGAAGAAAAAAGTTCCAGTTCCTGTTGGTGAAATGGAAATGCAGTAAGAATGAAAGGCCCTTGTATGTTGCGAAGGTGGGGGGAGTTTAAAAAAAAATGTCTTCAGAAAGTGGGTGTTGCCACTTGGGTGTGGCCTCTTAAAAAATCAGATGTTTGATTTCAAAGTTGGAACAACTGGGATAAGTTGGTATTGGTCACGTGGTCGGGCTCTGCAGGTTCACAATTGGCCACAGCTATTGCATCATAGTGTATTCTGGGGTTAAATGGGTTATATGAAGGGCCAAACGTTTCTATAAAAGCTTTGGGAAGTTGGAGGACTGTACACAACTTCACTGGATATAACTCGAGTTTTGCTTCACTTTCTGCATCTGAAAATGGTATATTTGTATGATAATCATCTGAATTTTAATCTTATTTCATTAGCTCATCAATTGTTTGATTTGCTCAATACATGAATAACATCTTGAATCTTTAAATAGCAGTTTATGGATTTGTTTAAAGTATAGATATTGTACTTTTTTCTATGTATTTTCAACAATGGAATTATTTTAACTTTTGAATCAAAATTCATTTGAAGCTGTTTGTGAACTATTTTATTTAGGTTTTTAAGAAGTTACCCTTACAAGAATAAACGGCAGTTTGTTTAAAAAAATGATTGTTTTCATTCATAAAACCTAACAATCGCCATATTATGAAATGAATTGCTGTTTATTTTTGAAAAGGTTCATTTCTTATTTTTTTTTCAAATTGGCCAACTAATAAAAGTTGATGAATATAACATGAGAAACAAATGTAAACTTTTCATTGCAGTACTGTAATGTAGAATGTCATTTGTAAAACGCGTTGTAATGTTTGAAATAATTTAATGTTCATTTTTGAGAAAATCGAACTTCTTTTATATGTAAAAACCAACATTGATGTGTAAATGGGGTGAAATGATTTGACAGATTTTGAGCACTGTTGCTGCTTTTGCATTGGGTTTGGCTTGTTTGACAATGGCAGCTCCACAGTATTATGCCCCATCATCACCTGCCCAAACCGGAATTTACCACGACCAGGATCACACGGTAATCATTGTATATCTTTCATTTCAAATATCATTCAAAGATGAACTGTCACTTATATTATCAAGACATTTACACACATTTGCATCTTCCTATAAAATTTTGGAATCTTATTCACAGAATTGCCTTATATGCGTGCATGCAATTGCAAAGTCATATTTGGGCTCTTGTTGAATTTGGTCCGTGAATAGTTTTCTGTAATTTTTCTGGGAGGTGCCAACGAGTTCCCTAGTATTGCTTCTACTTGTGTTGCAAATATGATGGTGTTTTAATATGGGTGACAGTTCACCCTAAATTGGGAGCGATGTTGCAGGGAAGTCGCACCTAAAATTTACCTGAAACAGTGAAATGTGGGGGAATTTCCCTGCAATGTCGTTTTTAAATTTAAATATTTAGAGATTACTTTTTGGAAAGATTGTCGATATTTCTATATTGGTTAATTTTGTGTATATACTGTGTAGGGTTATGGAAAGTACAGATTCGGTTACCAAGTGGATGACGATTACACTTACAATCACCAAACTCGTCACGAAGAAAAAGACGATTACGGTGTTGTGCGAGGATCTTACAGTCTGGTTGAACCTGATGGAAATCTTCGCACTGTCCACTATGTTGCCGATGAATATGGATTCAGAGCATATGTGGACAATAGCCACAAACCAGACAGTTCCCACGGTGATGTTGCACCCATTGACCACGCCTACAATCGTTATTAGACCAATAGGAAACGAAATCATAATAATGCTGCCAACTCGTGTTAAAACCTATATAAAATAAATGCCCTTCTAAATTCTCTGTGTTACATATAATAATTATAATTGACATAGTCCTGCACCTGGAATATTGACAGTAATGGTTTTAGTTTGCAGTGGTTAATTAATAAGGGCATTGCACGGAATTATACTCGACTTCCATCTTCATAACATCATTGGTGTATTAGGTATTACTTTGTTATTTCATCTACATCTTCGGTTCAATATAGCTTCTCATTAATTTGTCATGCTGTAATAAAATTTCTGTACATATTAGATGGTGGATCTAATACTATAGGAGGCTTTTTTATGTATTACATTTCATTTCAATAACATTGTCATTTTCATTTGTGTATTTCGATGTCATCTGCTATATACAGTGGAACAGTTTCGCCATTTAATAAAATGTTCATAATGGTCCCTGGTTGATTTTTTTGTTGTATGGCTATATACTGTTTTTGCAGTTATCCAACCACTTGTTCATTGTGAACAGGACTCATCCAATCGGTTATTTAACGAGGTTTAATCCACAAGTTACATAAAAGTCATGTCAGCCTGTGTGAGTTTCAAACAAAAACGAGGATTGAGAAACTTTCTTAGGGTGTGTCAACTTACAAAATTCAGCAGCACTGTATATGATGTATGCTGTACTTACATACCTTGCCATAGTACTGCAGATTTGTGATGGTTTTAAATTGTTAATCGTCTGTTCTTTTACTCTTTGACTGTAGTTTACCTGATGATAGCTTGTCAGCCGAAACTAAGTTGTGACCAATAAGTACATCAAATTGTGAAAAGGGTGAAACCTTTTAATTAGCTTGGCCTGGATTTTAACCTCACACCCACAACAATGATTGATAGATTTACAGTGATTAGGCTCCTGTCTTTAAAAAGTGCAATAGGTACTTCTAACATCAGTGATGTGTTTGATCCAATTGTAGTTTCAAGGTATGTGTCATCAATGTCACAATGGCAATAGGTCGCTGAGTTCCAAAGTACGAGTATCAATTATGGATTTCACATCTTAGTCTTGTTTTTATGTATAAGTTTGTCCACCTATTTCGGAAACGCCCTGTATGTGAGGAATTTACTATTTATGTTTAGGAAACTTCAGAAATTTTTACAATAATTAAAGTGCGAAAACCAATTATTGGCCTTCAACTGCTGTTTAGTAATATGCATGGAGGGGCAGGGAGGACACTTTCAGCACTTGATGTAATGTTCAGTCATTCTGTTACACAATTTAACTATCAGTTATGCAAACATGCTTTTTACAGCAGTTGACCATTGGGCGTACAGTTAGTCAAATTGGAAAAATCATCCATTCACCCAAACTTTGGTTCCAAGATGTAGTTTGCATTTGATCATAGTGCTGTTACTATGCAATGCACAAGAGCGTAGTGTGTTACTACGTCTTGGAACCAAAGTTTGGTTGAATGGATGATTTTTCCAATTTGACTATCAGTTATGCATTTTCGTTTTCGACTTTTAAGTGAATGGAAGCTGCATTTGACGGATTACTTGGGAAAGATCCGAGTTTCAACGCGAGAAAAATTTTGAAAGCAATTTTTGTGACAGTTGTGGACAAATGCAAATGCCCTTTCCATTATTATAGTCTCGGGCAATTCCCCTGCCTATTGAAAGAAGCAGGATTTAGATAAATAACTTGAAGCAAGAAAACTAACTTCAAATAATACTTGCTCGTGTCCAAGTGTATTTTAAGGCTGCATTTTTCCACTTTCTTGACCACATCTTTTGGGGTTTTGTACTTTTCTGTTTGGTTATAAGGGCCTTATACGCAAAGCTTCTGGGGCATTTTTGCTTGAGCAAGGTGTGTTCTCACGGTTGAAGCTAAATTACCCGATTATAGTACACATAGATCAACAAAGATTGAATGAAAGCTATTATATAGCAAGAACCTTTGCTTCAATAGAGTGGATCAACCAGTCAGGAGTCATCTGCCATTTGCTTTCAAGTTGAAATTGTTTTGACACTGAAACTGTTGAACAGTTTATATATTGAAAAGACTGAACAAAAGCTGGTTCAAATCGTATTCAACTTTTGTTGATTCGAGACACTCTTTGTGAGCAGACATTTGGTTATTGTACTCCATTTTGTTGGTGGGTTTTACAGAAGTTATACTGCATTGGAATTTGATGAATGAAACTCGTGAATAACATTGGAAGTATATTGGAACAATGGAATAAATATTGGCAGTTTATTGAGCGTTGAAATTCATATACATGATGTGAAGCGAATTGCAAAGAAGGGCACCTCGTTATTTTTCCCAGGGAAAAAATAGTGATTATAGGTAATTGACTCAATAGTGTTGTGGGGCACCAGAGCCGTAGGCACTTGGGTAGCCTTGGTCGTAGCCGTAGGTCTTTGTTCCGGTCTTATCGGTGATTGTGGCCCTGAATCCACCAGGGTGGTCAGCAACGTAGTCCACTCTTCTGAGGCTTCCATCGGCCTCACGAAGGTAGTAGGACCCTTTCACTGAATCCCCTGAGCCTGATTCTTGACGGCCGTGGTAGTTGCCGTAGTGTGGGGCCGAAACGTCGTGTCCGAAATCGTGCCCATAGTGCTGTTCAAATATACAAACAAAATTGTTAGTATTGTAGCATCTGCAATCGGTCTTTTCAAAAAGTTTTGCACTGAGTAGATCGAGCATTGAAGTTGAATACAAACGAATAAAATATCTGAATTTTTACTTTGGGACCATTTTATTTATGCACCTCATTAATTAAAGTCAAAATTCAGCAAATAACTGTATTATATTGTTTAAACTGCACTTTTACTGGTATACACGGGTGTACAGTATTATAATTTTAAAACGTATTCTTTAAACTTCAGAATTATTACACAATATGTCTGTTGACTAATTAAATTTGTTTTCGTTTTAAGGGTAAGGAGAATAGAAATGAAAGCAAGAAAGAAGACGAGTTTACATTTTGGCGACTGTAAGAGTTGACATTTCCTGCATCATATGCACCAGCTCCATACGCCCCAGCTCCAGCTCCATAGGCCCCAGCTCCTGCTCCGTAAGCCCCAGCTCCTGCTCCGTAGGCCCCACTTGCACCAGACCCATAACCATATCCTCCAGGATAGGCCACAACTGAAGCCACCAAACAAAGTACTGCAACCAAGGTAACCTGCAACAAATTACATAATACTCTATATGCATAAGTACATGGTCTAGATATTTATTGATTTGTTTGTCGGGAAATGTTCAATTCCGGGATTGAAGTTAATCTATTCTATTCATTAATTACCAAATGAATTGAATCTACCGTATATACTGAATGAACACTATAGCTATGAAAGCTGCAAACACAATGCCAAATAGGATCTTTAGAGTTGGTAGTTGGAATTTGAAAAGTGTGAACATGTATTGAACCATAACTTGACATACCCAACTGATCACATTGAGGGTTAGTGAAACTTATTCTGCGACTGACCATTTATAGGAATTGTAATTTTAGTTAATAATTAATTAGTTTGAATATTCTTTAAAGTTAATAGCAATAGAATAATTGAAAGTTGTGTTTAACGAGAGACGTACCTTCATTTTCTTGTGTATGGTAGTTTTCTGAGCAGTTTCTAGCTGTTGTTGGAACAGTTGCTGGAAGCTTTGTGATATCCAATCCATAAATGCGAGCGGCTTTTATACTAAATGCTTCAACGATAGCCGTATGGCAATATACTGCGTGCTCCATCTTCAAAAATTAAGAAGAATAAGAACAAGAAAGAAAGAAAGAAATACGTATTTGAAAGTGAATGGAGAAGTGCGAATTTTTTTTCCATCTGAGGACCCAGTTTATAAAAAGCATTGGCTCACGAATTCAGTGGTTTCAGATGCGAAAGTAGGCGTTTTCAGATTTCCATAATTGAAATCAAAAGAAGAAAGGCATATATAAAGTCTATAGACCTATAAGCATGCATGCACATGCGAATATAGCTCACATTTATTGCCCTGATGTCAAACGAAAGGGAACCGATTATTTAAATTCTTCCAAGAATAAGCGTCAGACCGTGAAATTTCTTTCACTTTTTTGTAAAAAGGTTTTTCCTTTAAAAGGCTTTTTGTTGCATTTTGAGGGTTGGGCTTATTTTCTAATAAAGAAAATGGCGCCTGGGAATTAGGGAAGAATATTGCATTGTCAAGGAGACATGACACATCATCCCCACCATATGATACACTTTTTCCTTTATACCATCCAATAAATTCCAGTACTGTTTTTTCTTGTATTTCTTTATTTTTTAATATGTAATCTATAGAAGAAACAGGTGATATTCGTGAAGCAGGTCACACTGCTCGTGACCAGCCGTTTGACCTGGAAAGAATAAATGTGTTGTTACTTGTGGCAATTATTGCACATTACCATTGTTATTGTTTTGCTGCACTCTTGATTATATAGTCTATGTTTTCAATAGTAACATCAAACTCATTGTTTCAATGAGTTTTTCTTTTAAATGGGGAGATATAAAATATATTGTTCAAAGGGTTTTTTGACTTTTCTTGAAGAAAAAACTGCATTGGAATCTGATTTTTAGACTTGAGACAAATTAAAGTAATATAGCTTTCTTTTCCACCAGATTATATTTAATTCTGTCTGAATTTGATTCCAATATGATTTCAATTATATTATGACTTTTTAATATTTTTACATTGAAATAATTTTTTCCCTCTATTTTCCACCTGCAAATCCGGAAACTTTGATGTGGCACAAAGTATTTTGGAAAAAGTTTGAATTCATTTATAACAAAAAAACATGTGCAAAACTATTTTATATTTTACACAATATGTTTTCAATGTGATGTGGAATTGCGATGCTTTTGTAATAAGTATTCCAGAAACACGTTTCCAATATTGTTGTCAAAGGAATAATACCGGTATATATCGGTGTGAATAGAGCGCCACCTGGTATAATTGAATGTTGAACTGTGAACCGTTCAGATTTTATAATGTTAATGCGCAAAAGAGAAGAACCATTTAAATTAATGTGCTCATTAATATATTTACACCTGTTTTAGCTAAGAACTGTTTGAAAACCTATAAATTTCATAGTTGTATTACGAAATGCTAGCTATTAGGTTGAAATTTTGTAAGGAATTTGCTCTATGCGTGTAAGTTCTAGTGTCTGGCAGTTTCAGAAAATTTCACCTATTTTACACCACTTAACTTGCTTTGAATGTGAATTTGCAATTTTTAATTATGGCCTGGTTTCCATTCTTGTAAGTCCATTTCCCTTAACCTTGTTGTTGTGTGAAAATGAAATCAAATGTTGATTGCATGACATGCAATTCATGACTAAACAAAATTCATATACTGTACTATATGTTTCAGATAGTGTGCACATAAAATTCAATTCAGCTTGCAACGTGATTCATTTCTGAGAATATAGGGAAATATTTTCCCATGCCACTTCTGTTGCTGTTATTCTTGAGTTAGTTTATTTCACTTTCGTTATTAGTGATAATTGTTATGATTTTAAGGCAACAGTAGCCTATTTTTTCATTTGCCATCCGCGATGTTTATTATTGCACATAACCTCGTCCAAGTATATGAGGTATATATTGGCAAATTATGCTGTATTAATTTTGTTGTATAGCATGAATTAGTTATCATTAGTTACACGTGGAAATTCAAGTTACAGAAAGGAAACAATTGTTGATATAGTGATATTGTGGATCTTAGTTACGTTATTCTGCTTAGTTATTGTTTTATCTTTCTCTTTTTGAATTGATACCAGTTGATCCTCCATTGAAGTTATGAAAACAAAAGTTTGAATTCATGGGGTTCAGCATTATTGTTCCAAAACACATTTTCCTTTGAATACTGTGTATGTATTGCACTGTTCATGCATAGATTTTACATTACATTTTATTGCATTTCGGCAATGATATTGTAAAATTAGGAGTTTGTGGTGGTCAATTAATTTCTTCAGGAAAACGTCTTTGTGTAACGGATTTCTTGTTATAAGTGCTCTGTGCTTCCTGTATTGTAATTTTCTGTGCTAATTTCATTTCATGTAGGATTCTGCAGTTATTATTAATGTCAACATGTGGCGCTATTACCTGAGTTGTTAAATTGGCATCCATTCAGGAAGAATGCATTTTGTTATTCAGTTTTCTAAAGCTCAATCGGTTAAATCGGTGCGTTCTGAAGAGAGTTCACAAATCAAGTGTAATGATTCTCGGATTAAGACAAATTCCTCTGTCTAATAAGATAATTTCTCATGAATTCAAGTACATACTACATAGTACTTATAAGGTGAAGGAAGAAGTATACATGCAGTAAGACATTCCACAAAGGCTAAGGCATTGTATTCTCTAATTAGTGAAAATATGTCTAATGTATTGTGAAGAAAAAGTCCAATGTTTGCAATTCCCTCCTCCAATTTAATTTTTCTATCTGGAAAATTCTTTAAAAAAAGTTGCACCTTTTTTGGATCCATTTGCGGTTGCACTATGTAAGAAGTATAGCAAAGGTCTCCTCACTATATAGCCTTGTACACAAAATTTTAATATAAAAATAGTATGGAATAACTTCCGGCCCACAACAAATTCAGAACATATTCTTTATTACAATCTTGGATTCACATGACATTCACTCTATATATATATACGTAGGTACATAAGAAACATTGATTTGAAGGGAATGTTAATAGGCCCCATGTCCTCCAGCTCCAGACCCTCCACTTCCGTATCCTGTGTCTCCATATGTCTTGGACCCATGTTTGTCAGTTACTGTTGCCCTGAATCCACCAGGATGATCAGCAGTGTAGTCTACTCTGCGAAGGCTTCCGTCGGCTTCCCTTAAGTAATAGGACCCTTGAACAGAGTTCCCTGACCCTGATTCTTGACGGCCATGGTAGTTGCCGTAGTGAGGTGCAGCAACGTCGTGTCCAAAGTTATAGTTGTATCCCTGCAATTAGATATGTAATTAATTACATTAGTGCAAGGTACATTGCTAAAGTGAAAAGGTACTTGCAGCCACTATATTGTTAGGGAAATGGACCTATGCAAGATGGACGATTTGGTCCCACCCAGGACATGATGTCATGTCTATGCAGGTTTAATTTCAACATGCAGCATTCTTGTTTGGACATGTGCAACATGTTGAACGTACCCCTTATTTATCATTTTCCTATTCCTTGTATATTGAATTCAAACCAAGTAACTTACGTTGAGGTTCTGGTAAACATTGCTTGCACCTCCATAGCCTCCACCGCCATAGCCTCCACCCCCATGTCCACCACTTCCATAACCACCAGGTGCTGCATAGATGATGGCTAGAACTGCGGCTAGGACAACTAGGACCTTATTTTTGAATAGAATAAGAAAAAACACGATTTGAGTGGGCAATGTAGATCTATCTACCCACTAAGCTGGGTCCTTAGTCCAGAAACTTGTTTTCTGAGAGATGCGAGTCCTTATAGACCTGCCCACAAAAAAAGCTAATTTCTGGACTTCACACTGAGGTCCATTTTCATCATCTAACTTATAAACAGTCAGAACAGTTAGAATTTGAACTACTAATTCAAATTCTGTTTCAGAAGTGAATATCATAGCCATAGGCTGCTGTCTTGTAGGAAAATTCAGTTCTTACTTACCTTCATGTTTATTGCTTGTTGGTTCGTTGTTGGTGTGTAAATTTTAAGGGAAATACGCGCAACATATATAGTGAACTTACCGCTTGCTTGGAGAAACATTTGTATCCACCCACTTTTGTTATGCATATTGTTGTGTACTAATTTCTGAAAATGATTTCCTAAACTTGAGGAATTTGGTGCTAAAATTTGGCGAGTAAGTAGCTCTCGATTCAGCACATTAGTGTCCACTGAGCCGCGCATTTAAGGCGGGTTTCTGCCCATGTCCTTAATTTCCATTCATTTCATTTAGTATATGAATAAGAGAGCACTTTCCACACGCATGCTTCGTGATAATAAACGCACGGAATATGCCAAATTCCTGAGCAATTGCTAGAAAATTTGTCAGGTTTCTTACAGATTTCCGTTCTTAATAGCAGGCCCTATTCTAGCAGAATTTGAAGCTTTATTTATTATTACTTTATTATTCAAGAATCCGCATGCATTGCGAATGACCTTGGACGCCATCTTCAAGGCCATTCGCGGCATCATGGTGGTGGGCCCTCAGTAACTTGTATGTCATCGTGTAATTAATAAGATTGCGTTTCGCATTTTCAATAACGATGTGCGGATGTTTCTGGTCGAAGGTATTTCAATGGGCACTTGAGGAAAGAGAGGTTGCCCCGATGGACATTGTTCTTAGTATGTATGATAACTAGAGTTTCTGTCAAATGACCAATCCATGCATAGGTTTATTGCCAAAAATTGAAAACCGTATTTATTCCATCGGCATGTGTTTGGTTTCTTTATTCAAAGTGTCCACAATAAGCAGATATGCAGTATTGTTCGTTCACATATAAACGAACTGAATGGCATGCGATAAATACATTCCCTAATATAAACGCACATTATGTATTCTACTTTTACTGTGATATACGAGGCATGTCCAGAAAGTAAGAGTACTAGATTTTTATACTTTTTAAGAGACGTTTTATTTAAAATACAATTACCGGATTTTGTTGGCATATATGTAAGCTATTTTTCACACATAGTCGCCTTTCCCGTTCTATGCAGGTTTTGACCCGTGTCACAAGCTTTTTTATGCCCTCCTCAAAGAATTCTCCCGCCATCTCCTTTTTCCAGTTTAGGGCCAAGTCAGGAGAATATGCGGGGTGGTTCAAAATATCCAATCCAAATGCCTCAAAAATTTCATTAGGTGTTTTTCCTTCCGTAATAAGAATCCTGGTGACACCACGCACTTCAAAATTAGGCGGGATTTTTTTTCGATATACTTCGCACGAATGGTCACTACAAGGGGACTTTTAGTACTAATAAGGACCACCTGTGCTCGTTGTGATCAGGAGAATCAAGCCTACAGGTCAGTGTTGCCAAATTTCGGGTGAAAAAATACACCAGCACAAGAAGGCAACAGTACTCCTACTTTGTGGATATGCCTCGTACTTTATTATTTCACCTATATACTTTAATATTATTGTGATATTTTTTAATATTTAGGTGAATAAATGTAATGTTTATCCAATATAATGAACGTCTGCCTTGACCCTTGCATTTGGTTTTACAAATTCGACGAAACGAGATGTTTGCTCTTATGTTAGGAATTGTGTTTTAAGTTTTGTGTTCTTAAATCCCTATTTCCTTAGCTATCTTCTTGTTATCGCCCTGATGATGGCTCGCTGATGAGACGAAACTAGTTGGCAATTAATAAAAAATAAGTCCTTAGTGACATTTTTTATTGTTTATGATAAGTGGAAACTATGTACTTTGAGAGAATTAGCTGTGGAATTAGAATATGGCAATCCCAGAATTTTTTATTGCATTTCGGTATTGGTCTTTAAACGTTTGATGTGCTGACTTATTAAAGTAATATCATTCTCTAGTCATGCAGTTTCAGGCACATGGCAGCACTATATGGTGTTGTTTGCTTTGTATTAGTAATTGGGATTGGTTTCAATTTAACTTTTTACATCTGACATCTTTCGCCTTTGTAATGATATGGTTTAATCCCACTTCACCTCATTTCAAACCCATTTCACTTTTCGTTTATTGTCTATTTTACTCTTTTCAGATCATTTTATCCAATTTACGAACTATTTCAAGTCCTTTACATTCCTTTTCATATTATTTCAAGCCCTATTCAAAAGGTTTATGTTGGGGCAGATTATAGAGCTCTTACACCAGCAACCTTGTAACAAAATCTTGAATACCCATCAAAAGAATACCATGTATGTGAGATTCTTTAAAGCAATTTAAATTGCCTACGATGAACTGGGGGTCTGATGTCACTTGAAGACCGAATTTAAGAATTTTATGACACCTGGTGTTAGAATTGCCCGGTATTTTCACAACCAAGATGTTTTTTAAGCATATATAATGACAAAAACTTGTGAACACATAGTTTTAATAATATTTGAACACGTACATGAGGTACACAATAGTTCTCACAAGATTAATATGGCGCGCAGCAAGAAACACTCAAGGGCTATAACATTTCGTATACATAGCAATGGGCAGCAATGAACATCACAGTTGCATGGTCAAGAAAAACTGATCTGAGAGTAAATTAATAGCCTCCACCACCGTGTCCTCCACCTCCACCGCCACCACCGCCATATCCTCCACCTCCTCCTCCATAACCTCCTCCACCACCACCACCACCACTTCCGTATCCTGTATTTCCATAATGTTTGGATCCGTGTTTGTCAGTTACTGTTGCCCTGAATCCACCGGGATGATCAGCAGTGTAGTCTACTCTGCGAAGACTTCCGTCGGCTTCCCTTAAGTAATAGGACCCATGGACCGAGTTCCCTGAACCAGATTCTTGACGGCCATGGTAGTTGCCGTAGTGAGGTGCAGCAACGTCGTGTCCGAAGTTGTAGTTGTATCCCTGTAATTAGATTTCAGCTTTACGTATAGTTCGCCGAACAGTTATGTTATTGGAAGAGGTGTAAATTCCAAAAGCGAAAATGCTGGGATATCGCAAAAGAAGATTTTGAACTATACTTGTGAACCGGGTTTAAGATTCCCAGGTACTTTTCACTTTTCACTTGACACTTTCACGTGAAAAAACTATTTGGATTTCTACCATTTTGAAGGAAAAAATCGACGTACATCAAATAATGTCATAAAAGTTTTAAGCAATTCAATTAAAAGTTACAAAGGAGGCTGTTGGACCTGAACAGATCTATATGAGATTCTAGAAGTACATGTCCCAGTTTCATGTGTAGTTTTTGGATGAACAGATTGTAATTTTTATGAAATTGTGAAAGGTGTCACATCGAATTCAATGTGGATCTGACCAAATATGGCCCATGATGGTAATTTTTAAGGATGTGAGTGAATAAGAATGGCATTCTTACGTTCAGATTCTGGTAGACGTTGCTTGCACCTCCGTATCCTCCTCCATAACCTCCACCTCCATGTCCTCCACCTCCACCACCATAACCTCCACCTCCATGACCTCCACCTCCACCACCACCACCATAACCTCCACCACCTCCTCCGTATCCTCCAGGTGCTGCGCAGATGATTGCCAGGACTGCAGCTAGGACTACTAGGACCTGGAACGCAAAAACCGCATTGGGACTTTGATTAGTAAAAACATTATACACAGTTTTTCAGCAAACTGTTAAATTAAGGGCATAATTCTTCATCAATGGGCAGCTAAATGTCTCTTCCACTAGAATTTGAACTGATACTGCTGTAAACATATGGCAGCTATTTTAAGGCATTTTGGTTAAATGTACAATTTCTATTGTCACATTGATTTTCATTTGTAACTGCAAGGAAAATAGATTAATTGCATTAACTTTGTTATAATCTACAAGGCATTCATGTAAGTTGAGTCCAGTTACTTCATTTTTGGTGGTGGTTGCATATAAACTTACATTAACTTTATAAATGAACTGCAGATTACAGGGTTGGACATATTTCATAGCTCTCTTTGCCTTACCTTCATGTTTGTTGCTGTACGGCTGCTTGATGGCGTTTGAGGGGAAAGTGTGGGCTTATATAGTAACTTTTCTCTATAGATTAGTGTTGGATTGGAACCCGCCCACTATTATTAACCGCATTAAAGAATTGTAATTCGTCAAATTACACCCAAATCCATGCAACGAGTTCTCGATTCACCACATTGATCTTCACTGAGGCGATTATTGAAATCAGTCTCTTTTTTTTACTCCAGTTGTTCATTTCACACTTTTACACCCTTAACCCTGTTTACAAAGGACACGGCTCGGTTGCCAGGAATTTCTTTCATGTCTCCACTGTAACTTGGGAACATATTATTCTTGTGGGAAATTGCAATTACATCGCTTTTTTCCTCTCTCCCCCGTAAGGTTAACGCGGAATATTTGGTAAATTATATTATTGTATGGCAATTTACTGAACAGTTGTTCGCTCTGATTCTTGTTATACATAGGACTTTCTCTTAAAATTTGATTGTTTAATTTTTACATTTATGTGTGCTCCGCTGATTTTGCCTTAAATGTGTTTCAAGCGTAAAGTAAGTAATACGAGGAATCATTCAAAATGCATTTTAGTTCAATAAACCATTATAAGTTACATTTATGTATAAGCATTTCCTTTTTCCATGTCTATTCGAAAGCATTTTCCAATATTTTTAATTTTTTAATGCAGGTATTTCATATTGTTAAAAAGTGAACTGACACGGTTTGTAACATCCCCTTTTGCCAATGATGACTTCAAATCGTATTTTTGACTTAGTTTATTTGCTAATCATATAATTATTTTGTTATATAATCTTTACATTTTCATTTATTTTCACTTAACGTTATTTGAATTTTATTTGATTAAAGTTTGCTACAAAACCCTGCCAGTTTACTTTTCTGATTTTATACACCCAATATCCATTGTGATATTTTTCTCCCACTATATGTATATTACTATATTGCATCATCAAGTTATACAGAACGTAATATTACTTGACAATTATGCAGATTTAGTTTTTGTCTTAATTGTTCCGAATTTGAAATTGATAATACCTCAGTTGTTTCTTGATGTTCATATGAAATCAGAACTATAGTATTACTGATTATTGATTTGCAGGCGAACCCTAAATTCTCCACAATGTCTAGCTGGAAAGTGGCTCCCCCTTTCGTTACATGAATACCATGGTTTACACTAAGCAATTCTTGAATGCTAGTTTCTGAAATGGGGACAGGTTTGAACAGCTCTGAGCAAATGAAGACATTCTTTCTGTAGTTTCCTGGTCAATCTTTCCCATTTTCAAACATGTGGACTTTTTGGAATAAATTTTGTGGATTTCTAATAACATGCTTTTGCAAGAATTGCCCAGTGTAAACACATACACGTACCAGCTTCATCTGCTATTTAACAATGGCTTAAATTAAAAATTTCAATTGGTTTTTAGGTGCTCTATGTATTTCAGTTTTGTTTGCATGTGTCTTTTGCATGCAATTATGCAGGAACAGGAAACAAACAACTTTTGGCAGGTAGATTGATTGGTTGCTCATGACACTGCAGGTCTACACTAGATTTGAAGCATATTTAAGAAACTTTACAGTCTGGTCTACAAAAGAAGTACTAACTTTAAGTTTTACTCTCATTCGTAACTTAAAAACCTACTGATGGGTGCCATCTTTAAGATTATCGTTTAAGATCATTACTTTAGATGCACAAATGCATGTGTTTCTTGCTTGGCAAGGGAGGAGCTTCAAGTTCCTTCTCTAGATTGATTGACTTGTGAACCAAAATTTGTGATATGTCCTAAATTGGTATTGTGGCCCGGTCATGTGGCTATGAAAAAATTTTAAAACCTACATCCAGGTTGCTAATAAAATGGGAAATAAGGATGACTGGGGATATAGAATTAGTAGTTAAATGATATGAAGTGGGTTCTTTTAGAATTTATAATTCTGGGAAAGTTATGTATTTGAAGAAATTTTCTAGCAAAAAATCTCAGTTATTTTGATGGTCTTTGTAAACTGCCATCTTCAATGTCAGGAAAGTCCAGTTTGTTAAATGGAGGTACACTATCTTCTATTATTTAATTACATTGAATAAAATACCTTTAACTCTGTAGTGTTTGACGATTTAAAAAGTAACTGTTAGATCTAGTCTGAAAAATTAAGCTCGACCTTCTGGAAAACCTGGAAAAAACACGAGGAAATTTATTTCACCTATTGGATAGTGAACCTTGTTTGACAGAGACAAACTTTTCCGTCATTCACAGGTTATCACTGGGCTCATAACAGAGATAGTAAGATTTTCGTAGAAGACAATGACTCATTTCTCCATTCCAGCAGAACAAAATCAAGTTGTCAATTGAAGTGAAACCTTTGAGTTAAAAATAATGTAATCTATGAAACCCATGTAACAAGCTTCTTCATATCCTATAATCAACCTAGGATGTATTTAATTCACATTTCATATACACACTTTCGACTCTATATAAACGGAATGCAATTTACAATTAAAATGTAATTTCGCAATGATATTTTTAGTCATGGTTAGGAAGGAATCTTAACAAATTAACAAATAGTTTGAGGAGATTGCTCTGGTGTAATAGCTATTTGATTAATTAAATGATACATAAATATATTAATGAAATTTGTATTTTATACATAATGATATTGTGTGCAGCTAGCTGTAAATAATGTATGTCTATCTTTAGTATCTACTTAATTACAAGCAAAGAAATTCATTCCAAAAAGAAAGAACTCTCTTATTCAGCAATGTGTCAAATAATGAAGTTATATAGTCGGATAAATTAAAATGGTTTGTCGAAGATGCATGTTCCTGTAGTTGGTATTTCCTATTTTACTAATTTCATAGTAAAATCAATGTTGTTTTCCTCAGAAATTGTTTGTAAGCTGTGTAGATAGACAGTCCAAAAAGAAGACATCTATTAAATGTGAAGCAATATTTGAATCATTTCTGATTTGACTAATTCAGGGATTAGTTGGATTAGCCTAATCTAGGGCACAATGTACTAACCAGAACTAGACAATCTTGTTGCATGCAAAATTATCACGTTTGATCACTAGGTGGCGCATTCTCAAAACATCGAAAACATGTTATCACTGGTCATGTTTTTAACATCTGTGTCAAGTCACACACCTTAAAATTCAGTTATAATTAATGCCAAACATCCAATTGATACATAACCTTATAGGAACTAAGGAGAGGGACCATAGCCCCTTCTAATCTTTGATATTGGTCTATTATGCACTAATAACTAAAGTAATTCTGTGTATATCCAACCAAGGAGAAAATGCCATTCTGCTTTACTGAAGATCTGCCTAATTATAAGTCACTTTTATATTTGACTAATGGTACCTCTTAAAGGTCCTTCTTCCTAGGGGTTATGCAATTACTGAAATGGTAGTTATATTATGTATTGCATGGGATTTAAAAAAATAGAGATCTTTGCCCCAAGAGGTCTATTACTTAGAGAATAACTTAACTTCTACAACTGAACACTGCAAAAGTTACAAGCAAGGTGTATCTATGAATTCAAACGTGTTCATGGGGCGTCATTAGCTAAATTCCTGTTAAAGAGTCCAAATGTCTAGTCTTGGTTAGCATATTGGGTCCTCCCTATTGGAAATATCCATTACAAAATTTGTAATGTTTTCTAATGGCAAACAAGATGTAGTAATCGAAATGTCCATTTTCACTAGGACTTGATCTAATAAACAAGTTTGATAATTTTGGTAGGAATGCATGAGTTTGTCTGCAAATGTCTAAACTAGTAGTCATACATGACTCCATTTTGTAGTGTCCATACCCTATGTGCAAGATGATTAGTAATTTAGGAAATACTCACTGGGACATTCATCTTCGGATACCCTGTATAGCATGTAGCGAAAGTAATGTGCATATTCTATACCAAGAAATAGTTTTTCTTCATTCAGTTGTCCAATAATATATAACTGGATACATCAGCGTTTTGGGTCATTTAACCTGAAGAACGTACAGTTTAAATCGGACAATCTGTCCAAATAAGATGGAAGTTACTTCCTAACAACTTCATTCATATCCCAGTAGAATCGTTGTCACGTAGTGTTTGAATAGACTTTTAGTAGACTATTGGTGGTTCTTCATAGTCTGGTACAGGCGCAGGTGCTGGTGTTGGTGATGGCACTGGGCGAGCAGGAGGAGGAGGAGGAGGAGCAGTTGGAGGGACCAAGGGCCGTCCAGGAGTAGGAGCTGGTGGTGGCACGTAAGGTCTTCCAGGAGTTGGGGCTGGCGGTGGCACGTAAGGTCTTCCTGGGGTTGGGGCCGGTGGTGGCACGTAAGGCCTTCCTGGGGTTGGGGCCGGTGGTGGCACGTAAGGCCTTCCTGGGGTTGGGGCCGG
>WWPM01024563.1:0-12523 GCA_023279145.1 Glomeris maerens | reverse complement strand
GTTGGGGCCGGTGGTGGCACGTAAGGCCTTCCTGGGGTTGGGGCCGGCCTGAATGGTGTAGGTGGAGCTGGTTCAGGTCCATAGGGAATGTCAGGGATTTCAGGAGAAGGGGTAGGTGCTGGGGGTGGTACAAAAGGTCTCCCTGGGGTAGGTGGAGGTACGTAAGGTCTTCCAGGGGTTGGTGGGGGAACGTAAGGTCTTCCAGGGGTTGGTGGGGGAACGTATGGTCTCCCTGGGGTAGGTGGGGGTACGTAAGGTCTTCCTGGTGTTGGAGGCGGCACGAAAGGTCTTCCAGGAGGAACTGGTTCTGGCCCATATGGGATATCCGGAATGTCGGGAAAAGGAGTAGGACTTGGTGGAGGTACAAAAGGCCTGCCTGGTGTTGGAGGTGGAACGTATGGCCTGCCGGGAGTAGGTGGTGGGATGTAAGGTCTACCAGGAGTTGGTGCTGGTGGTGGGATGTAAGGTCTTCCAGGGGTTGGGGCTGGTGGTGGGATGTAAGGCCTTCCAGGGGTTGGTGCTGGTGGTGGGATGTAAGGTCTTCCAGGGGTTGGTGCTGGTGGTGGGATGTAAGGCCTTCCAGGAGTTGGTGCTGGTGGTGGGATGTAAGGCCTTCCAGGGCTTGGTGGTGGGATGTAAGGTCTTCCAGGGGTTGGGGCTGGTGGTGGCAGAGTTTGGAAGTCTCCAATGTTGATGTCAAAGTCTCGGCCTGGAGGTCTCGGCTGGGGTCGAGGTGGTGGAGGAGCATGGTTGGGAATGCGTCTCACATTAGCCTTGAAGCCGTTCACCCAATCTGCTGTGTATTCAACCACCCTAAGGCTTCCATCGGGCTCTATGAGCTGGTAGCTTCCGGTCACTACACCGTTGTTGTCTGCCACTTCTTTACGGGAGTGAACGTTCCCAGTTTGGGCGTCGTTAACATCGTAGTCGAAAGAATAGGGCATCTGGAAAAGAAATGCAAAGCCTTCCATTATTAGGACACTGCCACGCTGAGCTACATATCTAGAAGTTAAAGGGTTAGCCTAAATGATTCATCGGATTTCTCAAAGGACTGTTTGAATTTCAAACCGCTGATTTGATTTTTGCACCGGATTACGTTTGGAATGTGTGGCTGCCAGGTAATCAAGGTTGCACACATTTGTAGTATGTATCAGAAACTTGATGAGTGTATGTATTTTGTCATGTTGCATTGTATATAAACAGTCCTTTGAAACCCGATGAATCATTTATCCGACCCTACGTTATCGTGTTGCGGTTGCAGAGTTGCCCAATAAAGTTTGATCGAATGGAAGGTTTGATCATTTAACATATGCAAACCTCCTAGCTGAATGATCCCGCTTCGTTTAATTTGTGGGGGTGATTCAGTTAGAAGGTAGTAAACGTAATCCTAACTAACGTGAATTATGTAATAATTTCTTGTTTTTTGTTTAGTTTCTGCTACGAAACCATGTCAGTTCCCGTTTGTTGCTTAGATTGTGGAAGAGAACTGCTAACTTAGAAGGACTATAAGAATATAGGAAAGTTGCAATTTCTCGCTGCTGTAGAATCAGATCAAATCCATTGTTTAATAAAAACCGACTGCTATTTGCGTTTTGTTCCAACCAATCTATGATCTCACCTATCCAGGCGCCCTGCTTATTCTAGGGTATAACGTATTGAAACCAAAGGGCCAATATGTAGTAGAATAGTTTGTCGATGATCAGAGATTTTTCCAATCGCAAACTCGTCAAAATCCTTACACTTCTTTTAAATGTATGAAACCGTAACAAAAGTTCAGTTTACAGTAGGGAAACCAACACTCACAGGGTTGTGATCATGGTGGTGGTGATGATGGTCATGGTCACCTTGGCCTGTTTCTCCTAGGTTCACCGACGTAGTCACCCCGGGAGGTGCAGGTCTAGGAGGTTGTGGCCTAGGAGGTGTGGGTCTGGGAGTTTGTGGTCCTGGAGTTGGGGGCACAGGCTCTGGTCCGTAGGGAGGCACAGGGCCCGGTCCTGGAGGCACGGGTCGAGGTGGCACCGGTCTAGGAGGTACCGGACCTGGAGGAACGGGTCTAGGAGGTACCGGTCCTGGTGTAATTGGGCTAGGTGTTGGAGGACGTGGAGTTGGTGTTGGAGGACGTGGTGGTGGTGGTGGTGGGGGCACAGGCCCTGGCCCTGGTGGTGGTGGTGGTGGGGGCACAGGCCCTGGCCCTGGCGGTTCTGGGTAATCCGGATCTGGAGGTGGGATATCGTACTGGGCCCTTACAACAGCCAATCCAGCGATCACCAGAAATGCGATGAATACGGTTTTCTAAAAAAAGCAGTTCAGCATTCTCTTATTTTATTATACCAGTATAGTCAAGAAGCAAATGTGATGTTTAGCGACTTATCGAGATATCTCACATCAAGACAACTCTTGTTGGATCTTGGATCGATAAATGAAATGGTCGGGAGTAATGAAGACTGGATAGATATGGAGTAAATGTACAAACAAAAAGCTTGTTAGTTGTTTGAACAGTATCAAACGGCGCAATTTCTCCAATATCTGAATTAAATTTTTGTATTAACATTTTTTTTTCTTCCTTTCAAATCAAATGTGTAACATCGGCGTAGATAAATATCTTTTTGGTGTAATGGACACAGTTCCCTGACCACTGCACTGAGAGGTTGTAATTTTGATAAAATTAGTAATTATGAAAGATAAATGTGTAATTTGCTCTTCTATCTGTTGACTCTGATAATAGTGAAAGTAAATAATCTCTTGGTTTTAAGAGCGATCTGCATCTCCTTGTGGAGGCCATAAATTTCTGTTCCTGTGTTTTCTGTTGACTATACGCACATTAAATCTAGTTATTGCCAGTTTCCAAACTCAAGTATACTAACAATTATATATCTGCCACTCTACTCAAAGTGTATTCTTCTAAAACTCGCCATTCGCGAGCACATTCAACGTGTGCATGCACTCTCGCACATTGCTTTGCTAAGGCGAATGTGCACCCAGACGTTGAACAATGCTCCTCCTCACTTCAAAACTCTTCCTCATTTTTTTCCTTTTTAACTATGTGTTGCAATAAAGCTTAAGTATTGCAATGCACGACAGTATTAGATTTGAGAAGTCATTTCTACTGCTGCAGTAGTTCTGGAAGTCGTACCGTGAAATGCGGATTTTAAGTGAGCAGATATTTCAGTAGTTACTTGCAAATAACATCCACTTTAATTAGTATAGTTACTTTTCGTTTGTTGAGATTACGTTTGCCGTAGTTAGCATGCCTGGGTGCCAAGTCCAACAACTGACTTTCGGCTTGTACTCAAAGTAAGCTGGTTTTTTACACTTGGCATTTTGGACACTGCGCCCATGTATTCAAATTTCAGTACTTTAGGACCATTGTAACCCACACTTAGCATGCCTGGGTGCAAAGCACTAAAGAGATGTTTAAATTCTTTCACAGCGTGATTTTTCGGCTTGGCACTAGTGCATATACAAGTTTCAGCACATTAGATCCTTTATCATCCAGATCCAGCTATGCATGCATGGGTACCAAATCCAAAGAACAGTTTACTGTATAGGTACTACGTAGTTAAGCTGCGACGAAGACAGCTTTTGGACTTGGCACCACCCATGCATTTAGGACCATTATGTCCCAATTAACACGCATGCATGCATGCATGGATGCTAAGTCCAAAAACTGTCTTCATGCTGCAGTATAACTTGTGTCTACAGCGAGTTGTCCTTTGGATTTGGCTGTATATACTTTATGGGCCCATTACTGTACCTCCAGGGGAGGGCAGACCAAAAGCAACTCTTTTTATATAGTTAGATTGGATGCAACCGTTGCATTTTGAGCATATGCAGCAAACGTGCAACACCGACAAGAAACTGTTGCATGACAAGTGTTTGGAAGTGTAAATAGGGATGTATATAGTAAACATGTGAGAGATATCCTTAGAGATTGGTTGTATAAGTAAGTATCCTTGCGCGATAAATCCCAGTGGCGTGTTGTGTGCATCTCTCTCTCTCTCTCTCTCTCTCTCTCTTTCTTACCTTGTTCATCGTCTTCATCTTATGGACAATACGAAGAGAAGTCCGACATGCAGCAGAAACCTGTCCGTCCAAGCGAAACCAAGTAAATGATGCTGAACAAAGTGGAAGCCATCCTTTTTATAGCACAAGGTGCATCCGGGCCACATACATCTCCTTCCCATCTTCCATATTGACTTTTTTCTATTTGTTAAGCCTCTCTCTCTCTCTCCTTTCCCCTCCTCCCCATGTTGTACATACAGGTTTGTGGGAAATTTGTGTTTGCAACAAAGTTACCTCCTCCCACAATGGCTACCCATGTGAGTTACTGGGACGAGAGTGACGTCACAGGCGCCAAAAAAAAAAGAGCAACTTGCGCTTTTTGGCCAACTTCCGCAAGTAAACATCATGCATATAAGACTTCCCCTGTATACACCTTATACTTCCACAAAAGCAAACAGACAATGGCATCTTTGGAATTCATAAGCAAGTAGCTTGGGTATTTCGTCATAAGGTGTTCGGCAATGTAAGCTGAAGAATGTGGTCACAAGTATATATGTATGTATGGCTGGATGAAATGTAGGGCGCAATTCAACATTGCATATGCCATTTGAATGCAATGCAGCTCCTCCATTTTCCCTCCAACATGACCACTTTTCACTCTCAAAACTCAAAAGTCTAGTTGTGTACCCTGGGGTCAGTTCATGTGGATTGAAATGCTCATCTTTTAACGACATTGTTGTTCACAAAAAATGCCAATTGCAGTATTCAATCAGATGGTTGCAGTGATGAGAGGAAAATCAGAGTTTAGTTATATAATATACAGTATTAGATTGTGGCTATTCTGTCATCTGAGAAAAATAGATTGGATTTCGCCATAAATAGCTGATAAAGTATGTGTATTTGTAAAGTGATTTTGAAATGTAGATTCAAAACAAAACCATGTTTGGCCAATTGTAATCATTTGTCAGGTTTATAACAATCGCCATGTAGATTGGATTTTTGACATAGATAACTGCAATCTGATTTTCAAAATTACGTACGATGTATAATAGTCTGAATCAGATATTGTTAGCTGTGTTATAATGCAGATCTGGTTTTCAAAGTCTTGCGTAGACATTGAATACAGTTATACATTTCGATCTTCTAATTGAATTAATATCTGATTTCCACTGACATTGTTTCCTTACTTGGATTTGTTATCCAATTGATTTGAAGATCTGGAAAGGAATTGAGATCAAATTAGAGGCAGTGTTTTCATCTGCAACTTATTGTATAGCTATAGTGGAAAAGGAAAAAAAAAGAAGCGAGTCTGGTTCATTGGCTTTTCACTATATTGCTGCCTGCCTGGAGATTACAATCAGAAAAATTTCCTTTTCAAGTTGCTCTCATTTTCCGACATTCGCCCAAGGTGCAAAAGCAGATGAGCGAGTTTTTCCTGTGCCATGTTCCAATATCGAACTTGTTCCTTGCAAAAAGAATAGGAGCAAACAAGTCATTTCATGCTATCTAAAGGCGTTGGATGTCAAAGGTGAACTGTGTGACATGGTATTTATCTTACTAATAAGTGGGAGTGGAACCACTGCATGATAAAATGGAGCATACATTCGTACAAGTTTTCCCCATTTTTCATTTTGCATTTTGAGGTAAGCAACTTGGAGAGGAAATCTTATTAATTTCACAGTTCTGAAAAATACATTTACAATTTCCCTGCTACTTCAAAATGTAGCAATTCATGTGATACTAATTTAGATCCTATTTTAAGAATTTCCATTTAATTATGTACAGTTACAGTGCATTTTTAAGTGACAACAATCTTGGTTCAGTGTCCATTGATAATTAACTTAGTAAAGACTTGTTAATTTAACTACAATCTCAAAGTGCAGCAATTAATATAGTACACTAATTTAGGTCTTATTTTAAGAATTATCATTTAATTGCTACTTTGCATTTTTAGTCTTTTGAATTGACAATAATCTTGGTTTGAGTGTCCACAGATTAGTAACTTACAGAAGCCGTTTTTGATTAAACTATAACTTCAAAATGTAGCAAATTTTGTAATTCTAACAATGGAGGTTCTATTTAAAAAAAAAAGCATTTAATTATTTACAGTCGGGTTATCTATAGTTACTGTGCATTTTTAGTGTTTTGATTTTGAATTTAATTGACAACCATCGCCCTTTGTTTGCCTGAGGAAAGTTTTTACATTTGCAAACAAGTAGCAATTGAGTTGGTGAGGAATAATTTGACACTGTGAGAAATTTCAATTTAGTACAGTGATTTTGCTAACTGCACGTGGGAAAAATATTATTGGCAATACTTCAGGCTTCACGCATGTCATTTGAAGTTGGGAACTAACTGGGAAAAGGTGATGAGAGGTCGGCACTACTTTTTAATGACTATCACACATCCTACTCAGCACAGGAATACAAAATTATGATAGCTAGCTAGGCCTACTATACAACCACGCTGCAAAAAAAAAAACAAGTTCCAGGTTCATTCTTCATACTAATTTTATGTCTCCAAGATTATTTCAGAACTTGTTGACAGTTGAACTACACAGCCGTAAAAACATTTAGTAGCTATTCCTGAAAATTATCATATCTGTAACCTTATTATCTTATTGTCTGTCACTACTTATAAGAACCGGTTTCTAATTTTGTCTTAATAGTTTCACCCAGGTGTCATCCCAGATAGGGCATTATTTGCATAAGTTACTGTTTTGGAAAACCACAAACTAGCAATTAAAGGGTGAAATGTCACCTTGTTTTTTTCTAGATTTACCACACTGATAGACATGATTTTATTTTAAATATTTGCAATGTTAATTTGAGAATAGTGATAGAAAGATATTCATTGAGTTCACAATGATGACTGTTATATTCAGAACTGTATAATTGGGCTGAATTATAAGCAGTCACAGTGAGGTGTGTTGTGGCCATTGAATTGAGGATTGGTTTCTTTCAAAAGTCTCTGGGAATTGAGAATGAAGAATGTTCATTTCTATTGTTCAGTCATTCATTTGAGATGCTCGTCTCTACTCATCATTATTTAGTACAGAGCCAAAGATCAAAATTCGGCCTTGCTTGCTTCAGCCCCGACCTCATTCCTCTCCACCACATCATACGTATCCTATACAACTTTTCACCAAATTACCTTACACAAGAATAAAAAAAATACCTATGAAAAACAAACGATTTTTAAAATGTGTAGTGCGGTATTTGTAGCAGTTTGTGAGCTAAAGCGCCGTAGTGCGCACCCTCGACTCCCCCTTCCCAGATTGCTTTGCGAAGGTGTAGTGTATCGGCATAATTCAATATACAGGGTGTTTCAGATCAAAATATTATTATATAAAATGCTGACAAATATTTTCTTCAAATGCTAATCGTAAGTTATGCATTTTGAGCAATATTGCGATTAATCTGTATTATATATTTCATTCATGCAGTTAAATCCTCGCACATCCATATACATGAGCAGATTTCTACTTGTGCAGAAATATTTCAATGAAAAATGTTGAAACTTAACTTATTCAAATGCGCATTTCTAAATTCACGACTACAAACTGCGTCCGAGATAAATTGTAATGATACATTCATTATATACCAACACGTATATCTACAGTGAGGGACAAGTGTAATAAAAAGTTCCTGTTTTACAAATTGCACTTGTAAACATGGGGGAAATAAAAGTGAAGGATTGGCCATGAACCGAAATTATGCGCATGGTGCTAAAAAGAAAACGGTTTCTGAAAATTGCGATGGAAATGTGGAAAGTAAGTTCTTCTGAAACCCTTATTAAAAGAAGAAGAAGCCAGGTCAGAAGGTGTTTGCACTGAATGCGCATGCGCATGAGGACAGTGACAAGTCGTGCTTTGTCAGTCTCGTCATTGTCATGTGCAAAAATGAATTGAATGGAGAGAAAGCAAAACTCGTGACATGATTGTGCTACATTTTCAGCAGCAGACCTCATTTGTGACGACCGACTTTGCCTCCATCTTCATTTCACTATGTAATACAACTTTCCCCGTTTTCCCATGCAGCTATTAATGTGTCTGGCAAATAGCTGACCTATACTGTACATACAATTCATATTCACTCGAAGAAAGTCGAGACGAGAATAACAATATGTTACCTTTGATTTTCAAGAGACATGAATTAAAATTCTAGTATATTCAAAATTTGGATTCTGCTGCAATTAACAAGGATCGTGGTTTGCATGCAATTTCATTTTTGTCTAGAGAGTCCTAATTACTCCCGAGATTTTCATTTTTATCCCAGAATTGGGTACCAATGATTTATTGGGAATATTTCGCAGGAAAATTAATTAGCCAGTGATTTTCCACGTTCCTCCGAATTTCCTTAGCAATTTTCATGAAGATGTTGAGTACTTTATTGGTGAAGAAAAGTGAGATTTACGAGACGTTCAAGACATGAAAGGTCGAAGTTGGATTTGGTCAATGTTTTGTTGTAAGATCACTGAACTGCATTTGGAAGAATATATACAGTTAACAAAAAAGTAGTCGTCAATCACACTTTTATATTTTGGAAAAAATTAATGTACTGAACATGAGATTATTTGGGGTGGGACATGTGTAAATTTTATTATGACTATATGTACTTCATACAATTCTTAATAAAAGTTTGAATTTAGTCATTTACTGTTTATAGTGTATTTACAATTTCAGCCCAATATAGTTAGCAAGTTTTTTCTGTTATAGTATTTACATGATATGTACTAATGTGTTATTTGTTTATTATTCGAATTAATAGTTACAATTCAAGGAAACCATTTTAAACAAATGATTGACAATCTTTATTTAATTATCTCTTCATTCAATTGGCAAAATGAAATTGAGTTAAAATTGATGATGACTGTCAAATATGCTAATTAACCTAACAATCATTTTGGGGATACAGCACATTGAATCACTACACTGAAAATAGTTTGGTTTTCTGTCCAATACGGATGTGGCATTCACTCTCAAGGACCAAGTTAAAAACTCCATTTGCCATGAATTTCTAGTTTTTTTTTTTCCTCGTGACCTGAACTTTTAGTATTCAGTTATATACTTGATTCGTGTTCATTTTCACACATCCATGAGTTTGCAGTAAAATTCCCACAAAGTATTGATAGATATATTGATGGGCAAACAAACAATATCTGACGAATAACTGCCAAACAAACCATTGTCCTCTTTTTTAAAAATTGTGAATATCACGTTTCAGTGTAACACAATTAAAACTGTAACCTAAACTGGAGTTTAAAACGGGGAAAACTTATTCTCAACAGTAGTTTCTGTATTATTGAGTAAGCTTCCTTGATTTGTATTCCACTTGAGAACATTGCTAACCTAGACGAAAGTGACTTTCTTACATGCTCTGAATTGAAATTTGCATCTTAATTCATCAACCTTCCCCTGCACACATGTATGTAAGACGGGACAAGACGACCCACTTTCTTATCCTTTGAACATTTGAACTCGGTATTTGATCATCTCTGCAAAGGTATATATACACTATATAAAGACACGTGCAATTTACTATGTAGCTTCCTTGTAGTTTGAATTATTGCAGACTCAACTGCTCGTGATCTTAAGTTGTTCTCATTTTTTTGGCAGTTTAGGACTACTGTTGTATGTAGGAAAGTTAATTGTAAAAAGATAGGAGAGATCTGAATCGCTCAGATCGAAACAATAGCAACTAACTGCTGCACTGTTGGGGTTAGGCAGATTTAGACTGCTATTGATTATTTTTTGAATCCAATTCCAGTTTTTTCTTAACAACATTACACATGCACAGTGTGTGATGTTAAGGAGTGAATGTAGGCGCAAACAATTGTGCAAGTTGGAGAAACTAAAGTAGCACGCAATTCGTGCAAATTTCACAGTGAATGGGAAAACAATAAAACTGCATCCATTTCATTTTATTATTGACTTAGACGAAACGAATCTTAATTTTTCTGATAGCCTAACAGATGATTAAAGTGTTATTCCACATTATGAAGCATTTACAAGTAATTTGTTTTGGTAGAGATTAAGTTCAGTTGCAATTGTGAGAGTTTTCTATTGTATTTTATTTGTTTATTGCAAGGAATGGTTGCAAATATGGGGAAATTTTCAAGAAGCGCTTATAAATGCACATATATGTATGTATACTGTATAAACAATGTGGTGTTTTACCATTATAAGAATTTAGTATTCCCAGGCTTAATCCGATTTTTGCTATTTTTCCACCAAGGACACATCCTGTCCAGGTGCCTTTTCCCTCCATTTATGTATATATATTTTTGACCACTTTCTGTCATATCCATATGCGTACAAATCATTTGAAAGGGTATTCCCAATTCAAACTCAATTACTTGTTATGGTATATTCTTGGCAAATTTGTGAAAAACAATGTGAAATATATGCTCATCAATAAGGTTTCTTGTACGTTGTTTTAGTGAGATGTCATTCAATTTACGAATCAACACAATAAACTGCATATGCAGTCTATACGCATAGAGAGTTGGATTATGACGTCATGGGCCGTTCCCACTTCAACGTGTTCATGGGGAGGGTTAATGTGCATTTGTGAGAAGGAAGTCGCGCACTTACGCGGGTAAAACACCCCTGAAAACTGATAGAAATGGTTCAGCCCATGACGTCATGGCGTCTTCTTTAAGTGAACAAACTGTATACACATTGAAATATTTTTGTAAATGTTTTATGCGTTATGTATTTCGATCACGTTGCAGGACACATTTCACTCGATCCAAGTCCAAGAGTGAAATGTAATTTTACATGCACAAGTGTGTATTGTATGAGTTTATTATATGGAATTAATAGCCACCACATTTTGTTTCCCTGCAAAAAAAAAAAAAAAATGTAATTCAATTCACATAAAATGTATTTGGGCAATATACTATACAGAATAAGGTTGGCTTAGACGAGCAATAAATGTTAAAATCGTGACGTTACGCATTTCATTTTCCAGGCTAGTATTCAAAGGGTAAAAGAAGAAGTAATTTCTTTAATATGTAACTATATGTACCTGCATGTAGAAAAAACTTTAGTTTCAATGCAAGGAAATGAACTGCATGCGTGTGAATTTTGCAGGAAAGGAGGAATCAGTATGCAAATTTTAGTAATTTCTTGAGTATGTTTAAGCATGCATGCATCTAAAAACGTGATTAATAAGGATGTTCACATTAAAAAATGATTATAATACGTGGAAAAAGGGATGAAACTGTTTATTGCACAACACGAGAATGGTTTGTGCAATATCATGCCAGGAAAATTGAGTCTATAGCTCGCATTAAAGCCCAATTCTCACGCTTGTAAGGACCTCGAATAAGGCAATTAAGATCTACTATACTACTACACATGAAAGTTGAGAAGAGAAGATGGCTGCGCAAACAATGAACGGCCTAGTTTGGCCAAAAATCCTATCTTTACCATCACATCTTCCACATATAGCATGCTGACAATGAAACTTATTATCGGTTTATTCTTTTCCAACTTAAATCTTCTCACAATGCATACAAACACCAACAAGAAAATGACGATTTGCCTTATAATATTAGCTCCTCACTTAATCCTCATGTTCACAACACAAACCTGTTTTTTGGCATAATTTTCAAACGTCTCCATCTTTCAATATTATTCCGTGTGAAGCAAAATTCTAAACCCAATTTGCAGTTTTTCCCCAGGAAATATACAAAACTTACATTGTCAGTTATTAATAAAGAGAACAAAAAAGTAAGAATCCTTTCCAATGTAAGGAAAAAATGTTATGGGATAATAAAAAGCTTGGAGGGGAATGATATAAAAGAAACGGGACTCGTCTTTAAGGGGTGAAAAAGTGAAGGAAGACTTGCAATTGTGGGCGAAACGAGGTTAATATGAAAATCGAGGCTGCATTTAGTGCTTTACTATTTACTACATAGGTATGGAAATTTACACGGAAGAAAATATGGAAATGGTATTATGAGACATTAAAAGAAAGAAACGAGTATTTCAAATTATATGTTGAACTGCGCACATTGTCACTCAACTGTTTACCATATATTTTACAAAAGCATGCTTTTAGAAAAAAAAGATTAGTTTATTAGGAACTCGAGGGAAAAGGTAAATTTACAGAGACATAATTTCCAATTCAGGGATATAAATACAGTATAAGCTGACATTCATTGTACAGGGTGAATACTAATTCATGAATTCCCTTAAAGAGCATTTCCGTAGTAGTTTACTGTTTGCTGATTATCTAGTTTAGTTCAAAAGTTATGAGAAAGTACTTTTTCACTTGTTGCGAATTTCCACAAATTTAAGTAAAAGCGCCACTCATGCGCACTTTTTAACTCAAAATGTCGTAACATCATGAACCCACAGAGATGCCACTCTCCCCTTTACAGCAGTTTTCAACATTTCAGTTTTTTTGTAACTGTTTTGTTGAGTTTGAAACAGGATTTCAAGCAACAGCAACAACTCTGTTCCTACGGGTGGGTCATCATAATGGAAATTCGCCACATTTGGAAAAAAAAA
>WWPM01024561.1:3661-18004 GCA_023279145.1 Glomeris maerens | reverse complement strand
ATAACTAAGATGACAGCCGCATGTTTGTATCAATGAAAACTAAAAAACCTCTTTCAACTCGTATAACACTCATTTTGCTATGATTAACGAATACTAAGAAATACAACTGGGAAATCGGGTCACTCTTTTTTGAAAAACCCTGTATATTTTAGCTAACTTCAATTACAATTTACAGAATCGATTAGTGAGTAATCGATTCTGGAGCCATAAAAACTGATGTGTTTTCCACAGATTTGAATGAAATATTCGGAATAAAATTTCAAAAATATATCAAAAATTATAATCTATATAATAAAATAAATAATTCCGCATTTGCGACACCATTCAACCGAAATACTTTCGACGAAATATTCAAATATTCTGTGCAGATACACAAAAAGCATCTGTTTACCAGAATATATTATATTTTATCAAAACAAAACTATAAATTATTGTTTGCGACGTCCGTCCAAATGAGCTACGCATTTAAATACGTAAGTAAACATTGAGAGAACATATTTAACGGGCGGAATTGCTAATATTTGTGACATATTGAAGCAGCGCAACACAGTGATCCACATACATTGCAGTTATTGGTAAGTTAAAAGATGCGCATATGAAATGCAGTATATAAATGATATTTAAAGTTATATATTTATCTTTTTATGCATATAGCTTAAATATGAATCTGCACGTTATCAGTTGCTTTGCAGTTGTGCTCCTCTCCGCATTAAGTGTCACTTCACAAAATTGTCATTTTTGCACGCAGGACTGCAATTGTGATTCAGATGGATGCGACTTATGTAGAGTGATTTGCGCTTGTTCAACTTGTGAAATTTGCGGTTACAACTGCGTTTGTGACGACTGCCCATTATGTACAGAAAGGTGCAATTGCAGAGGACGATGTCCTGAATGCACAGAGGACTGTAATTGCCCCAGTGAATAAATTAAACACAAATATGTGCGCAATAACAATAATGTTGAATAAAATGAATTGTTGAAAATGTATGCATTCAGTATGAGGTTTCTGCGATGATTTCAACATTGTTAATGAAGCAAAACAATTCAAATTGTGCTAAAATGTTGAATAACAATTATTAAATGTCAAACATTCACTGCTAATGACCTCTTCTTTCCTATATAACATCTGGAATTTCATTGATAGGGGCCATGTAGGATAGTACAACATGCTACAAGGGGGTTTGAGCTGTAGCACCAGCAGTAGGGTGATTCCTACCGGTTCCTTTGGAATCTCCCAGTGCTGCAGCCGAGACCCTTGTAGCACCAGTTTTACGGCTTCGATCCCCATGGTTTATTAAGTCAAAGTTATTCCACGTTTGATGCTCTATTTCCCGTTTTAATTTGACCCTAACCGTTATAGGCACCCCGTATACATATACAGTAGAACCACTATTATCCGAGGTAATGTGGGGAGGAAGAACCTCGGATAAGCAAAAAAATCTGAAAATCATAAAAAATGTATTTGAAATCGTACACGCATGTTCGTACTACTAATCACAAAGTACTAGTATAGTTGCATATACCGCGCGTTTCATTTAACTTGAGACGACTGGGAATCTTGGAAAATAAGCGTCGTATCCAAAAATGTCCAGGAAGGAAAAGTGATAATATGAAGGGGCACATCAGTGTGTGCCAGGAAGTGTCCCCCAGCCCCCCATTGTGGGTGGGGGGAAGGGTAACTTTGAAATTTTAAATGGGAACCCCAAGTTTTTTTGGTTGATTCTGAAAGTACATTTGAAAATTAGTAACTTACATTAGAAACATTTGTTTTTATAATCATAGTAGATGGGGCTGAAATCAGCGGAATTCAGTTTTACCGGGTTATGCACACTGACACCTCTTAAATGGTATTACGCCAAACGTTTCCATCTAGAAATTTATGGTAATCTAAAGAAATGCCATGCAGTACAGGAAAATATTGAAATGTGTATTATACATCTCGCTTAATTGTATATCCGACTGCAAATGTTCATTCAATTGCTGGTTTTGTACAGAGGATTGCGATTGTGGCATCCGTTTTCCAGTATACAGGGTGTTGCAAAATTACAGGTTCAAACTAACAGGGCATATTCCCTGCATAAAAAGAAGACATAAAGTTCCTATGAACCCATTTCCGCAAATGCTTAGTTTTTTTAAGTAGAACCTACATAAAAGGTAACATCCATAATTAATGCTCCCCACATCTTTCCATTGACCATTCATTATGCGCTCCTAATAAAGATGTGGGGAGCATGAATTATGGATGTCCCATTTTATGTAGGTCCTACTTAAAAACCTAAGCGTTAGGGGACATGGGTTTATAGGAACTTTATGTCTTCTTTTTATGCAGGGAATATGCCCTGTTAGTTTGAACCTGTAATTTTGCAACACCCTGTATATTATATTGTGACAATACAAAGCTATAAATTACGACAGCACAGCAAATATATCATACGTACAATTCTATCTACCAATTCTAGTAATTTCTCTACGGCAAATGTTCAAAATTTGATTGCAACGTCCGTCCAAATGAACTACGCCTTCAAATAAGTAAACATTGAGAGAACATATTTAACAGGTGGGATTGCGAAAAAATTTGTGACACGTTGAAGCATCGCAACACAGTGATCCACATACATTGCATTTACCTATTGGTAAGTCAAAACAACATTCGCATATGAAATATATACATGATATTTGAAGTTATATATTTTGCTTTTTATGCATATAGCATAAATATGAATCTGCACGTGATGAAGTGCGATTGTTTAACTTGTAAAATTTGCGATTTCAACTGCGATTGTGACGACTGCCCATTATGTACAGGGTATTGCAATTGCAGAGGACCTTGTCCTGAATGCAGACATTATTGTAATTGCCCCAGTTGATAAATTAAACATAAATCTGCGCCAAATAACAATAATGTTGAATCAAATGAATTGTTGAAAATGTATACATTCAGTACGAGTTTTCTGTGATTATTTAAACATTTTTAATTACGCAAAATAATTTTCAAATTGTGCTAAAATGTTGAATAATAATTAATAAATGTCAAACATTCACTGCTAATGACTCCTTTTTTTATATACTATAACGAACAGCTGGAATTTCATATTACCAAGTGTATTTGAACTGCAAAACAAAAGTAAACGTGTTGATCTTTAGTAATGATTAATGAATCACGTTATACAGGGTGTCCCATAAGTCCGTTGCCACAGCCACCAATTTGGAATGTCTCCTGTTATGACCGATGTAACCATTGGAATATGTGAGATGTCAGGCGAGCAATGTGTTATGATAGGGGCCATGTATAGGATAGTACAGCATGCAGAAGGTGTTCATTTGCACAGTGCTTTCATGGTCATTCCAAATGTAACGGGGAGGGGGGGGGTGGGCTGTGGGGACACTTCCGGCACACACTGATGTACCCTTTGAGTTTTCCTTCCCGGACATTTTTGGATACTACGCTTATTTTCCAAGATTCACAGTCGTCTCAAGATAAATGAAACACGCGGTAGACATATGTATATGTATACAGTAGAGTACATATATTAAAAGTGAAAATCCCACGAACATAGATTAATCTTTATAAACATACAATATACACATATACTATACGTGTGTATATAAAATGTGTACCTGTCACTACCGCGGTTCAAGGAAAGATTCGTTTTTTAGCTTCAATATCTCGCCATCGTTTAATCAATAAATTTGTAGATCACACAAAACGAGTTGTAACAAGTTTAGCATCTCCCTTCTATCTGATGAGGTGGAGCTCGGATAACACGGAGTCTAAAATTCTGAAATACCCACGACAAAGATGGCGAGCGAGCAAAAAGGGGCAGCGAGCAGTGGAGAGACTAATGCATCAGCTACAGGCACCGCCTCATGTCCAAGCTCTGTTGGTCCGATTATCATAATAAAATAAATAATTCCGTATTTGCGACACCATTCAACTCAAATGATGTCAACGAAATAATATTACAATTTTCAAATATTCTGCGTAGGTACACAAAAAGCATCTGTTTTCCAGAAAATATTATATTTTGTCGAAACAAAGCCATAAATTGCGACAGCTCAGCAAATTTATCATACAATTCCATCTACCAATTCTATTTATTTGCAGCAAATGTTCAAAATTTGATTGCAACGTCCGTCCAAATGAACTACTTCTTTGCATAAGTAAACACTGAGAGAACATATTTAACGGGCGGGATTGCTAAAATTTGACATAATTGAAGCATCGCAACGCAGGAGATCCACATACACTGCAGTTATTGGTAAGTTAAAACAACATTCGCGTATGAAATATACACATGATATTTAAAGTTATATATTTTGCTTTTTATGCATACCAGCTTAAATATGAATCTGCACGTTATCAGTTGTTTGGCAGTTGTGCTCCTCTCCGCATTAAGTGTCACTTCAGACGATTGTCCGACTTGCAGGAGTGAATGCGAGGATTGTGATGAATGCAACTCATGTCAAGTGAAATGCGCTTGTCGAGCTTGTGAAATGTGCGCTTTCAACTGCGATTGTAGCGACTGCCCAATTTGTACAGATAATTGCAATTGCAGAAAACCATGTCCTGAATGCACAGAGAATTGTAATTGCCCCAGTGAATAAATTTCACATAAATCTGTGCACAATAACAATAATGTTGAATCAAATGAATTGTTGAAAGTGTATTACATTCAGTATGAGTTTTCTGCGGTTATTTCAACATTTTTAATTAAAGCAAAATAATTTTCAAATTGTGCTAAAATGTATGAATAGTAATTATTAAATGTCAAACTTTCACTGCTAATGGCCTCTTTTTTTTCCTATACATATACATATAACGAACAGCTGGAATTTCATATTACCAAGTGTATTTGAACTGTAAATCCAAAATTCTGGCAGATTAAATTGATAGCATGTTGATCTTTAGAAATGATTAATGAATCACGTTATACAGTGTGTGCCATAAGTCCGTTGCCACAGCCACCAATTTTGAATGCCTCGTCCTGTTATGACGGATGTAACCATTGGAATGTGTGTTGTCATGGTCGGGGGGGGGGGGGGCTCCGTGAAGCATGCAAAAGATATGACCTTGAACATCTTCTTCAAGGTCACTGGGGATATATCTTTTAAACCGTTTCAGTTAGAACCCTAGTACTCCCACTTTGAAAGCTGAAGAGCTTTTGCCAAATTAGTGTATTTGTGCACAGTTTATGCCCGATTGGGTGATGGGCGAATTTATGCTGAAGTAGGAAAGCCCCCCGGAATCAGCTTGCCTGCCTGACACCTGCTACCTGAGATGTCAGGCGAGCAATGTGTTATGATAGGGTCCATGTAGGATATTACACAGCATGCAGAAGGTGTTCATTTGCACAGTGCTTTCATGGTCATTCCAAATGTACCTGCACGCACGTACGAGGGCAGAGCAAAAAGTAATGCCTGTTTGCTTGTAACTTTATAGATTTTGACAGATTTTAAAAATTCTTTCACAGAATGAATGCTCCATATCTTCTGCATATGGAACAATTTTACTTTTCGACATAGTCCCCCTTTTTTTCAGCGCACACGCGCCAACGATGAACGAGTTTTCCATTGCGTCGGCGAAGAATTCTGCTGGCTGATCGCGGTACCGCTTGAGAACTGCTGCCTTGTCCTCATCATCCCCTGTGAATCTCTGCCCCTTAAGGTTCTCCTTGAGCTCGGGGAACTGCAGGCCTGCGTGAGCCATGTTCACCCAGGGCTTCAGGCGCTCCTGCGACACGGCAAAACCAGGCCACGCACGAGTCGCGAAACCCAGGCACACCTGTAGTCAGTGGACTTCTTGCCCGGCGTGATAAAATAACTAGTTCATCTTCGGAACATGTGCGTGGGGAAAAAAAAGGGGACTATGTCGAAAAGTGAACATTGTCCTGTGTGCTGGACATAATGGAACTTTCATTCCGCGAAATAATTTTTAAAATCGGTCAAAAACTGAAAACGTTACAGGCAAACAGGCATTACTTTGCGTTCTGCCCTCGTACATACAACAGTATTAGGTGTGGCCATACTATAGTGCGGTTCAACATAAGTGTATACTAAACGTCCAAAGAACAGAAGCGTCATAATTTGTGTGAAGCAACTGATTGCACGCTTTATATCCATCCGCGATACGATATTATCGATAGATCACGGAGGAATATATTAAGCTAGCCATACACGATCGATCCAAACCGCACAGCGCCGCGCCGCGCTGCACCACTTCGTTTTTGGCCCAGCTATTTGTGTGTACCACATACGACCGCGCCGCGCCGCTCCATTTTTCTGGCCAATCACAAGCATGCTACGCCACGCCTCCTCATTTTTGCCCAATCCCACACTTGCTACAGCACCCTCCCCCATGCTACGTGCTTACTCCTCCCCCGGATTCCGTGAGATTCTCAGCGATTCCGTTCCCGCTCCACGCCGAGTTTCCCCGTTCGCGCATCGGCCGTTTGATGGGTTGGAGCGATCGTATGTGCCCATTCATAACAAGTTTAACTGGATTGGCACTACAGTAGAACGTCGTTTATCCGCACGTCAATTATCCGCAACGTCAATTATCCGCACACCTAAAACACACTTTTCGCTCTGTAAAATTGTGGTTTTATACTGTATTTTCCATGACATGTGCGAGTAGTGACCAAGTTAAACGCAATCGGAATGTTTTATCAATCCAGAAAAAGGGTAGAGTATCAATAAAACCAATAAAGGTGACTGTTGAAGATCAGAAAGAGGACTTTTTATGATATCAAAGCCTGAAAAGAAGAAATTTTGAGCTGTGCATCGAAGTTAGATAGCGAAGAAGGGTCCAAAAGAAGTACTGGGTGTACTGCACGTGTTTTTCTGCATTAAATAAAAGCCTGTTTAATTATCCGCAAAAATCGTTATCCGCACAACCCTTGGTCCCAATTAGTGCGGATAAACGACGTTCTACTGTACTTTCATTTGGATTGTCACTACTTTCTTTGAACTCGCACGAATACACCTTCACAAAAACTGTTAAACCATCACAAATTAGGAATAACGCTCCTTCTATTTGCTAACTTTTAGTATACACTTATGTTGAACCGCACTATAGATCTGTGGTTCACATTTCACAATTGCAGCCTTAACCCAGCACATGTTAATTATGACAACAGATTAAGAACCCGACAAACACGGGAGGCTGTACATACGCAACGTAATGCCCAATTTCCCTGTAAGTAGAGTACCACTCACAATTCTTACAAAGTTCCTGATTTTATTTTGAAATCTACAAAAATAATATCATACTCGGACCAACATAGCTTGGACGTCACGCCCACTATTCCTATTGGTTGCACTTATCGCGTAGTTACTCCTGTCTAAAACTCTGAAATACCCACGACAAAGATGGCGAGCGAGCAAAAAGGAGCAGCGAGCAACGGACAGACTAATGCATAAGCTATAGGCTCCTCCTCATGTCCAAGCTATATTGGTCCGATTATTATAATAAAATAAATAATTCCGTATTCGTGACACCGTTCAACTCAAATAATGTCAACGAAATATTCAAATATTCTGCGTAGATACACAAAAAGCATCTGTTTTCCAGAATATATTATATTTTGTCAAAACAAAACTATAAATTACAACAGCACAGCAAATATGTCATACACAATTCCATCTGCAGCAAATGTTCAAAATTTGATTGCAACGTCCGTCCCAATGAACTAATTCTTTAAATAAGTAAACATTGAGAGAACATATTTAACAGGCGGGATTGCTAAAATTCGTGACATATTGAAGCACCGCAACACAGTGATCCACATACATTGCAGGAATTAGTAAGTTAAAAGATGCGCATATGAAATATACATTAAAAGTTATATATTTTTCTTTTTATGCATAGCTTAAATATGAATCTGCACGTTATCAGTTGTTTGGCAGTTGTGCTCCTCTCCGCATTAAGTGTGACTTCACAAAATTGTCCGTTTTGCTCGCTGGACTGCGTGGACTGTGATGAATGCGACTCATGTATAGAGAATTGCGCTTGTGGAACTTGTGAAATTTGCGATTTCAACTGCGATTGTGACGACTGCCCATTTTGTACAGGCAATTGCGATTGCGCACGACCATGTCCTGAGTGCAGAGAGAATTGTAATTGCCCCATTGACTAAATTAAACATAAATCTGTGCATATAACAATAATGTTGAATCAAATGAATTGTTGAAAATGTATACATTCAGTATGAGTTTTCTGTCATTATTTCAACATTTTTAATTAAGCAAAATAATTCAAATTGTGCGAAAATTCTTAATAATAATTATTAAAAAGCCGAACATTCACTGCTAATGGCTTCTTTTTTTTATACAACAGCTGGAATTTCATATTACCAAGTGTATTTGAACTGCAAAACAAAATTAAACAGATTAAATTGATAACGTGTTGATCTTTAGAAATGATTAACGAATCACGTTATACAGGGTGTCCCATAAGTCAGTTGCCACAGCCACCAATGTGGAATGTCTCCTGTTATGACCGATGTGGAGACAAGCCAATTTATAAGCCGACTAAAAACCGGTCCCCCTTTGGTCATTTAAAGAAATGTAGTCGCTGGACTTTCTGCTAATTTGAATAAAGGTGGATTCCGCAACACTTAACTTGAAACGGTTATAGTATTCAATTTCTATAGCAAATAAACGAGCAGAATTCGGCGAATGATTAGCTAATAGGAAATGATTATTAACATTTGAATTCGGGTTCGGCCGATTTAAATGTTACTTTTAAGTCGGAATTTTCCCTTGTTAGTCGGTTGTTGAAGCGTTGACCTGATGATGACTACGTGAAGTTAGTCGAAACTAGTCGCCCAATAAACACGTACTGTGTTTTTTAAAACTGTGAGAAAAGGATTTTATCGCTGCTTTTATATCTACAATCTCACATTTCCACGTCGATCTGTGTACAAGTAATTGCAAATGTGGAGCTTGTCCCAAATGCAAAAGCAATTGCAATTGCTCAATTGACAATCTGAGAGTGAAATGACCGAATTGGAAACAAAAATTGGTGGACAAACAAACATTATACTTGGACCAACATAGCTTGGATGTCACGCCCACTATTTCTATTGGTTGCGCTTATCGCTTAGTTACTCCTGCCTAAAATTCTGAAATACTCACGGCAAAGATAGCGAGCGAGCAGAGAGGAGCAGCAAGCAATGGACAGACTAATGCATAAGCGATAGGCTCCTCCTCATGTCCAAGCTATGTTGGTCCGATTATTATAATAAAATAAATAATTTCATATTTGCGACACAATTCAACTGAAATAATTTCAACGAAATATTCACATATTCTGCGTAGATACACAAAAAGTATCTGTTTTCCAGAATATATTATATTGTGTCAAAACAAAATAAATAAATTACAACAGCACAGCAAATATGTCACATACAATTCCATCTGCAGCAAAAGGTCAAAATTTGATTGCAACGTCCGTCCAAATGAACTATTTCTTTAAATAAGTAAACATTGAGAACATATTTAACAGGCGAGATTGCTAAAATTTGTGACATATTGAAGCACCACAACACAGTGATCTACATACATTGCAGTTATTGGTAAGTTAAAAGATGCGCATATGAAATGCAGTATATAAATGATATTTAAAGTTATATATTTATCTTTTTATGCATATAGCTTAAATATGAATCTGCACGTTATCAGTTGCTTTGCAGTTGTGCTCCTCTCCGCATTAAGTGTCACTTCACAAAATTGTCATTTTTGCTCGCAGGACTGCAAGGATTGTGCTGAATGCGTCTCATGTATAGAGAATTGCGCTTGTGGAACTTGTGAAAATTGCGATACAAACTGCGATTGTGACAACTGCCCATTTTGTACAGGCAATTGCGATTGTGACGACTGCCCACTTTGTATAGGCAATTGCGATTGCGGAACACCATGTCCTGAGTGCAGAAAGAATTGTAATTGCCCCCAATGAATAAATTCAACACAAATATGTGCGCAATAACAATAATGTTGAATCAATTGAATTGTTGAAAATGCATACATTCAGTATAAGTTTTCTGCGATTATTTCAACATTGTTAATTAGGCAAAATAATTTTCAAATTGTGCTAAAATGTTGAATAATAATTATTAAATGTCAAACTTTCACTGCTAATGACCTCTTTTTTCCTCTATATATAACGAACAGCTGGAATTTCATACTACCAAGTGTGTTTGAACTACAATAAAAAATTCCGACCGATTAAATTGATAGCGTGTTGATCTTTATACAGGGTGTCCCATAAGTCCGTTGCCACAGCCACCAATTTTAAATGCCTCCTGTTATGACCGATGTAACCATTGAAATGTGTTGTCAAGATCGGGGGCTCCTCTGTGAAGCATGCAAAAGATATGACCTTGAACATCTTCGTCAAGGTCATTGGGGAACTATCTTTTAAACAGTTTCAGTTGGAACCCTAGTAGTACCAATTTGAAAGCCCAATTTTATCTCTAAGCGGATTATACCACTCATAATTCTTACAAAGCTCCTGATTTTATTTCGAAATCTACAAAAAAATATCCACAATTTAGAGATATTCATTATAGACAACATGACATTATATTCGGACCAACATAGCTTTGTTACTCCTGTCTAATAAAATTCTGAAATGCCCACGACAAAGAAGGCGAGCGAGCAAACAGGGGCATCAAGCAGTGGACAGACTAATGCATGAGCTATAGGCTCCGCCTCATGTCCAAAATATGTTGTTCTGTTTATAATAAAATAAATATTCAAATATTCTGTGTAGGTAGATAAACGAAAAGCATCTGTTTTCCAGTATACTATATTATATTGTGTCAAAACAAAGCTGTATGTTACGACAGCAATGTTTCCATCTATCAATTCTATCAATTTCGCTGCGGCAAATGTTCAAATGAACTATACGTATACGTAACTATACGTCATTAAATAAGTAAACATTGAGGGGACATATTTAACAGGCAGGCTAGCAAAAAATTTGTGACATATTGAACCAGCGCAATACAGTGATCCACATACATTGCAGTTATTGGTAAGTTAAAACAACATGCGCGTATGAAAAATATATTCAAAGTTTTCTTTTTACGCATAGCTTAAATATGAATCTGCAAGTTATCAGTTGTTTGGCAGTTGTGCTCCTTTTCTCCACATTAAGTGTCACTTCAGCAATTTGTCTGCATTGCTTGCAGGAATGCGAGAATTGTGACGAATGCAACTCATGTGTGGCGAAATGCGTTTGTTTAACTTCTCCAATTTGCATTTCAAGGTGCGATTGTGACAACTGCCGACTATGTGAATCGGATTGCAATTGCAGAACACCAAGTTCTTACTGCCAAGAGAAATGTAATTGCCCCAGTGAATAAATTAAACATCAATCTGTGCGCCAAAATAACAACAATATTGAATCAAATGAATTGTTGAAACTGTTTCCATTCAGTACGAGTTTTTTGTGATTATTTCAACATTGTTAATTAAGCGAAATAATTCAAATTGTGCTAAAATTCTGAATAATTTATTAAATATCAAACATTCACTGCTAATGGCCTCTTCTTTCCTATATAACAGCTGGAATTTCATATTACCAAGTGTATTTGAACTTCAAAACGAAATTCTGACAGATTAAATTGATAGCTGATCTTTAGAAAAGATTAATGAATCACGTTATAGTATATTGAGTTTTGTGCCGTTTACCTCACTAAAAAACATTTGTAATATCAGGTAATAAAGTTATCACGTTTTCTTTCGAAAAGTTCAAAAAGCCAGTGAACTATACTAGGTCTATTAATTCCGATCAAATGTGTACATTGGAATTTAAGAAAATAATCTGCAAATTCCTATACACATTCGCATTGGAGAAATAAATGAAAACAAGATATTAAACAGATAAAACTCGATGTTACTACTTGTATAAAACGGTGCTGAATCCATCCTCTTATTCAGACACCAAACAAGCACTGAAGGTAAAGCTGTACACCGTATATCATTGAATGCAATTATATTTATAGGTCTATTTTTTTAATTTCTATGCAGAATATAATCGAAGATGCAACGCAAAACAATTGTGGCATTTATACTCGTTACCGTGCTGGGGAACTTAGTGTTGAGTCAAATTCAGCAATTGAATGAAAGCCAGACAGAAGTGAGAGATGACTGCGACAATTGCAAGAAGAACTGCTACTGTAGTGGAAATTGCAATCGCTGCAAAAAGCAATGTGGATGCGGAGGAGATTGCGGAAATTGCAAAAAAGGATGCGATTGTAATTATTACTTGCCATAAATAATAATCAATGTTATATTTGAACATGCGATTATTAATTACCGAACAATTAATATATTTTCATATTCACTCTTTGATTCTCGTATGTGTTATGTATTTCCAAAAGATAGTACAGTTCATGTATATATGTATAGGTAATTATAACTTGTAAATTATATACTGTACCGTGAATTAAAAACTATTTTCCTCGATTCCACTTTAATATATAAAAGCAAAATCTCAATCGGTACAATTACAACTTTCTGCACAAACTGCACAACTGCCACAATTGCAATTTGTTATGCAAAGTGGACATTGCCGGCAATTACAATTCGTCGTGCAAACATCGCAATTTTCGCAGTTGCAATTGTTGGTGCATTGTGGGCACAAGGGACAATCGCAATCGTTCGTGCAACCCGGTGGACACTCGGCAGCCTGCGATGCAGCCTTTAAACTTTCTCCAAATAAGGCGAACACAGCCACAGCAAGCATCAGTTTCTTTGCCAGCATTTCTCAAGAACTAAACTAAACTCAAATTAAATCAAATCGAATTTTATTTTAAATTATATCATTTTTTTACCTTTTCAACTTGCTAGTGTGCATGCAGGAAAGTGAAGCTCACTGTTAGCAGTAATTTAGTTTCTTATATAACAATGAAAATGTGGGATGGGTTATATACTGGTTGCTATATGTAAATGTTGCAGAATGCTCAGTTGGCGGAATTTAATTACGTAACAGGCAATTAAGGGAGCAATAATGGCGGCGATAATTACTCGATTGACGCCCTCTTTTTCTTGCAATCGCTTTCATTTTTGCTGTTAATTCGAGGTCAACTTGCAGAAAACAATGTTTACCGCAGTTAAAATTAATGACGTTGCTATTTAATTTTCCCCCAAAAATGTAATTTAATGACAAAGCAAAAACAAATTCCTATTAAAGATTACAGGTTTCGAGCAAATTAAGATTAAATGCTAAGAATTTAATGACGTTATTTTAATTCCATCACAGTATACAACATGAAGATTCATGGATAGTCTAAATATATCTAGTCAACAAATTCAGAAATGAATGGGCCGTTTGTATTTATCGATCTTATAGGGACATAATGTGAGGGGAAATCTAAACATTGATGGAAATGATCTATAATTATTCTCACCGTTTTAACCATTGCAAACTATTGCATCTGCACGAGTGATGCAAACTTGATGATCTGCACATATGTAACATAACGCTGCAAAAAATTATTACAGCCAATTAGCAACTAATTTATAGATTCATGAAATTGTAACAACCCAACGTCAAATGTAGCTAGCTTATCCTGCATATAAAAAGGCACAATTGAAAAACCACATTCCCTTTAACCCAGCATTCAAGCAGTCATTATTTAGCTATAGCTGAAAGGTGAGTATACATACTGTTACAAATTTTGAACTAGATTATTACGAACGTCTTTTTATTATTATATATAAAGGCGCATTCAAAATGGTCAGCCATACTGTCATAGTGGCAGCCATCTTGGTGCTAAACGTCCACAAATCCGCACAGGTATGTAACTTATATTAAATATCATTGACGCGATTTCATGGAAATTAATTGCAAATCTTATTAAAGGCATGTGGAGGTTGCGTACAAAACTGCAACTGTCCAAAGGGATGTCCCAAATGCGTCATCAACTGCAACTGCGAGGGCACAACTGGCGGCATTGGTCCGGTTTATCCTAATACTCCTCCACCAATAATCCCTAAACCTGCTTCGACAGAACAATTATTCCCTATTCGTGCAGGAACAACCACCACACAAGGTCCTGCTCCTCCAGGAACAACTACAACACATGGTCCTGCTCCTCCAGGAACAACTACAACACAAGGTCCTATCCCTCCAGGAACAACCACTACACAAGGTCCTATCCCTCCAGGAACAACCACTACACAAGGTCCTATTCCTCCAGGAACAACCACAACACAAGGTCCTATCCTTCCAGGAACAACCACAACACAATGTCCTCCTCCAGGAACAACCACAACACAAGGCCCTATTCTTCCAGGAACAACCACAACACAAGGCCCTATTCTTCCAGGAACAAC
>WWPM01024558.1:1985-17632 GCA_023279145.1 Glomeris maerens | reverse complement strand
TTTTATTGCTGCAATTTGGATATCTTAAAAAGAGCACATTTGCCAACTTCATAGCGTACCAGGAGCAGATTTGCTTCAAGGCCTCGACCGAGTTGTATCTTTTCTCATATTTTTGCAAAACTTATAATACACATGTAGGTACGTAAACCATATATATATAGTTTACCACGTTGCCAAATAAACAATGTAAAATTAATATGTAATTAATTTTGTATATCTTTTGCAGTGCCACACCCCTCAATTAAGACAAATTTCTTGGCTGATTTCTTTTCGGATTTGCTGGGAAACTGTACAAATCGTCATGCATGGGTTTGGCTGCATGGCTTCACATTTTATTACTTGTCCTACAATTTCCTCATTGAAAGTGCACAATCCTCTCGTTTTTTTCTCTCCAACTACTGGTGTTGAAAAAAGTGATATACAGGAATTTTTCCATTCATTTGAAAAGATGAAAGAAATATAGACTTTTGTAGGAAATTTGAAGTGAAGTTCTTGGAAAATGTGATATAGGAATGCAATTGTAATTTTTAATTCACAGCTATAGTCAACCTCCTGTGAAGGTAACGTTATTACTTCACCAAAAGAGCCGTATCACTCGGGTGGATGAATACAATTTAATTCCCAAGTATACTGTACACCAAATAGGCCTATGTTGGAACAAATGGACTATATTTCTAATAAATATGAATATTAGAGAATAACTTCAAATCTTTACAACAGCAATGAAGCTTCGTGAATGTTAATTTCATATTCAACTAAACATTGATCAACAAAATGAAGGGACTACTTTTCTCTGATGTAAACGACGTGAAAAGGCGACCGCCAATAGGAAATTACTTCATATTGAGTTGAGAATTTCTGTAGGAAAAAATCTGCTCTGGAATTGATGCAGATTTTGCAATTTTGATCAAATAAGGGAAATAATTTTTGGATTAGTTATGATTCTATTTGCACAAATCAAATGTTTATTTATAATATGTAACTGTACTGTACTGTATGTATTCACATTGTACAAAACAAATTTTTGGCTGAAATATTGCAATGTTTTCCACTAAAAATGGAGCAATTTTGTTTTCTAATTTAGCATTAATTGCGGAGAATGATTAAAATCATATTTTTCTTTCATATACAGAAACGCAGTATGCAAAAAATATTCTGTAATTGTAATTTTGTGCAACCAGATTCTTTGTTAAATGGTTTTATAAGGTCACTTCTCATGCTGAAAAACAACTATACAAATTGCAATTAATTCTGGGAGAAAGTAACACTTGATGACACGAAGGTCATGTTGTGTGAAACAGTAATGGGACATATTGTAATTTCACGAAGGCCATCCGAGCAATTTAACAGAAATCTCAGATTGCACAAATAAGTGAAGTTTAATGGGTGTTAGCCAATGTTTAGGAAAATTAGTTAGTTACTCATTTCTTACGTTTCACTCCACAAAACATGAAAAAGTTAGTGAAAATGTTTGGCAATTTAGTAATCTTCAAGACTTACTACTTAGATTTTCTGCTAAAACGTATTAAATGTCAATTTTTCAGATCTTATTATGTTTCCCAGAATATTTATCAGATTTACCTAAATCACGCATAAGTTTCCCCAAATATGTTATATTTCAATGAAATATTCGTTAAATTTTCCAAGGTTTTAATTAATATTTGCTAAATTTCCCTAAATTGTAATTAGTAGCCTATGTACTAAATTTCATTAAGTGTTCCTAAATATAGTTTTTCATAAATTATCTTAGATTTTCGCTTTCTAGCGAGAGGAATGCCAAGAATTGTAATATTTCTTCGTGTTTTCCCTACAATTGCAATGTTATTGAAATTATATACTATAATTAAGGTCATCTAACTATCATAGTACGTACTGTGCCGCTAGATGGCAGTAGGTACCTCGGTGACAAAGTCGTACTTTTAGAGTATACATGGCGGAACGAATGAACGCGAGGCATGGCATTGGCCACACTCTCTGCCTGTAATATGGAAAGCTCAGGCAGGATGAGCTGAGAGAGTGGCCAACCCACTTGCGACGCGATTCTGCGTCCAAAATGCTCGAGTAGGCGAAATTCGAGGAAACATGGCGGAACCAAAGAACGCGCGGCACGCATCTGGCCAATTTTAGCATTTTTTTTACGAACTCTGGGCATTATTATTTTCAGAGTCATTATAAAAACGAAATGAACAGCAAATATAATGAGAAAAACACCGCATTTAATCGGTAAATAAGAATTAAATTCAATATAATTGGAATTGAGACTCATTTTCCGATATACTTATTCTATTTGTAACAGAAATTCCGAAAAAGAGAATATTTCTGACGAAAAGAAGAAACACTACGAGGCTGCAGCAGTACAAGCAGTTGTGAAACTCACTGACCCAGAAATTTCTGTAGATCTGCTGACCGAATGCGTGAGATATATTTTACATTCATTTTTTACTGCTACGCAACTATGTTGATGCTTCGTCGGTTTTCATGCAATATTATCTTGCACAAACCGAACGGTTAACGAGAGTCACGTGATGTTGTGTTGCGCTGCAGTATATTGCATGCAAGAATGTTGCGTGAAATTGACAATTTTTAACTCAATTTCAGTGCAAATACTTGAACCGATCGTATTATAAAGATGTGGTGACAGAGAGGTCAATTTCATTGATATGCGGATATCCTTTATGTGCAAAGGAATTACAAATGGTGCGTATTTTTTATCATAAAGATTATTACATTATTTTAATTTATTAATTTTTTCCTAAATAGGGTCGATTTCCAAAGCAAAAATACCACATTTCCTCACGTTTGAATAAAGTGTACGACATAACAGATAGAAAGGTATTGAAAAATCTCGTTTTCAGCATATAATTTATGTATTTAATTTTGCCGTAAATTGTTTATAATTACTTTTCAGAATTTTTGCGGTGGTCAATGTTTCAAATCTTCCAAATACCTGGAAGTTCAACTGAAATCATGTCCTGTCTGGCTTCACGAGGATACAAATACACCTTTGACATTTAAATTTCTCCCTCACAATGTACAGCAGCAGTGGTCAGTATTTATGTTTACAGGGTGGAAAAAAAGTCTTGCCTGTTTGGAAATAACTTTGACAGGGATGATTCTAGCTGACTTATGAGTATGAACAAAGTTGGTCTACACACTGGGAGGGACATCTATCTATAACGTCAAGTTTGACCTTGAGGACCGCTTTCAAGGCCATTCTAAAACTAATTTTGCTAGTTTTGCCGATAGGGGTATAGTTTCAATTTAGGAAATGTTGCCAACCATTTTCTGAACATTTTGGAACACTGAATTTTTTGCTTAATTGGGAATGTCATTTGCCAGTGAAGTTCAGGAAGGGTTTTATATTTCAGTGGCATTGTAGGAGATGAAATAGACTTTGGCGACGGGAAAGCAACGGGTTTGATCGAAACGAGAAATGAGGATCGCAACAACAAAAGCGGGGAAAAGAGCAACATTTCGCGAAGTTTGCATCCGTCCGCCGAGAAGGATGGAGTAACATCGGAACAGCTGACATTTCTAGAAAAGAATTTGCCCGAGGAATTCCCCAAAGAAACAAGCAGTCGTCCGAAGACGAAAACATCGTGTCGTGAAGGTGAAATCTCGAGTGATTTGCCCGGGGAAAGAGACCCGGTTCGTAAAGAGCGGGAAAATGCCATCCAAAATACCGGATTGGGAAAAGTAGAAACCGCTCTCCGGGAATGGATCACAGTCGATGAAAACGAGGTTCCTCCACTGTACAAATCATTTTGTTTATAAAAGTTAACTGACAAAGTTTTTCCGTGTACCCTGAAAATTACACTGATAAAACAAAATTTTGTTTCTTGGCGACAGTTCTTCGGTGTAATTTTAAAAGTATACATTAGAAACCCTTGTCAGTTTGCTTTCGAGCGAAGATACCGAAATTGATTTTGGTTGCAGTCGGGAGCGGACGTGAACAACGAATCGCAGAATTCAATAAGGAGGACGATCGTTTTGGACAAAGTGAACAAAGTGTTAGAAATCTTATGTTATCCCTTAGCAAATTGTAAAGAATAAAATTGCAAGATCGGTTAATTTCAGGTGTTCGAGGCTCGCAGTCGAATTGGGAATATCATCCAGTGTAATTTTAGACAACATCAAACATCTTCTTCCAACATTTAGGTATATTATACATATAGTTTCGTGAATATTGTTGCGCTTATTTCTCCATTTTTCACATCCAGGTTCTCCGCGCACAACATATGTTTCCGGGCGAACGAGTGGCGCTTGTTGTGCTTAATCCTGCTGCACATGTAAATGCAGCGTATACTTGTGTAGTATATAATGAGAAATATTAGTTTTACATTAAGGATTTGCTTAGGGTTTCTGCGAACAACAAGGGATTGAAAGAAATGCTGGATTCGCGTCAAGCGGCGCAAAACGAAACCCTTCAAAGGATGCAATCGAGTCTGGAAGTCGTAGAAAGCGCGGTCGACCGGCTGAAGAACATCGGGTCCAATAGTAATATGTAATTTCACTGCTGGATATGTGTTTAAGAAAACGAACCAGTCAATTGCAAAGAAGGTAAGCAGTTGAGGAATGGGATTTTATTTACAGCAACTTCAGTTTTCCCGTCACTTCGTCTACCAAATCCACTCGGCCCATGACGGAAAGTACCGTTGTCGATCCTTCAGGGATCTGAATATGTAATTATTACGTACATAAACTGGAAGTGATTGCTTTGTTTGTTAGCATTTTTGCGCAAGTTCTGTTGGTTTTTTGTACGTTTTGAATTTTTCCGTTTCATTAAAATAAACGAGAGCAGATTTTTTTGCTGTTTTGCCTCAGGAAAAGATGCAGTGTTTGGTAGTTGGGAAATAATTGATAGCAAAGTGGAGAATTTGGGGAAAGGAAATATAATGGAAACTGAATGTTTGAAACATGTAAAATGGCCGTAAATTCATTTGATATTAAAATCGTACATATTCCAGTTCCCCACTTTGATATCGATCATGTCTAAAAGCTACAAATTGCATATTTATTCCTTTTGCCAGCGGTTTTATATTCATACGCACTTGTGTTTTGCCGGCGTCGTGCACCAAGTAAGTAGGCATTCCCATGGACAGAGACTTCTTTTGCAGTTCTACCAAATGAGACGTGTTGTCGCCTCGCAGTACGATCTTGGTTTCCCTGTTTCGCGATATTCCAGTCAACTTTAAAGGTAAACTGACAAGAGGGCGTTACAAGGCACCGCTTATAACTTAAGCCGACTTATATAAGCGTTATGTTGTGAGAGCTGTGATCATTGTTTGTGGGAGCGGTTAGACTGTGAGACGCGGTAGATTTGAAAGTGTATGTTATGACAGAAACAAGTCGCTTATTTCGGGGAAAAAGCTTCTCTCGACTGGCTTTTTTCTCTCTCGCCAACTTATAAGCAGCTGGCGTCTTTACGAAACCTCTTTTTAGACGTTTCTCCGCTTATAAGTGGTGCCTTGAAACGCCCTAAGGTTTGAAAATGCTCATTTCGTTTGCGAGAATTGGGTGGTACCTGCGTTTAACCACAGATTTGTTACGAACTGTTGAAATAAATCTTAAACGGGAAGACTTTCTACGTTAAACCGCTCAAGATACAAGAAAACATTGCGGTGACGGCATTTCAGATCTGATCGAACAATATGCCCTTGTTTAAAAACACACAAAAGGATTGTGATCTGAAATACTGTGCTCAATAACTCGCGTAAAACGAAACGGGCCGTTTTCAATCCTTGTACGGTGACATTAATGAATTTATTATGTACCCAAACGTTTCCCAGTCCAGGAGCATTTCACCGTATTTGGTCTCGTCCTGCAGCATGATCCTGTGCAGGCCGAGAGTCGCGTGCGCCACTTGCGCCGCTATTTTCCCCACTCCCATCTGAAGCCCCATGTTGACTACGAACACCATTTTGTACATGTCATAGCCGCTGTCTTGGGTTCTTTGCGCTGTACAGACTCCTCCCTACACAAAATGCGCAAGATCCAGTTAATACGATCAGGGTCAGGTGTTTTTTACCTGCTAACTAAATCACCCCCCCCCCCGCACATTAAGTGCATTGGGGTAATTCCGTTAGAAGGTCCACTTCAGAAATTGTCATATCAAATGTGCTGAAATTTGGCGAGATGTTACGTGTACACGTGTTCAAACTTCCCCAAATTTTCATATCGGTTCACCACTAAATTATTGATTTTTTTGGACGATATTAACCTGAAGGTTTTCTCCACTTTCCAGAATCCAGGCAGCAGCTAAATCGGCCGATTCGTTCCCGGTGCAAAAAAGGGCCTTAAACGAGCGGAAATATCGATGCAATTGTCAGCAATTCCGTATACATTTCAAGGAGATGTTGATTTCATACTTGGCGCGCAACTTCCACGTTGATTCCCATTTCAGTGAGCGCTTTGAGGAGCCTTTCGTTCGGTTGCCACTCGCCAGACGTCGTAGTTGTTGTCCCCGCTGAAGACGCATCTTCCTTCTTATTATCGCTCATCGTCTTCGATTATTATTCATTCACAAGGCTTTAAATAAATTAATCTCCTGTACGATGGGCGAGGCAAGAAGCGAGCAAGCCGAGCGGAGGAAGAGAACCCCGTTTCTGCCAGGTGGCAGCAGAGTAGCGTTCCCTTGGTAGCGTTCATAATTTTTGTAGTGAGAGCAGTGGCCACTGTGGTCTCTCTCGTCGAATGGTTCCGCCATGTTTCCCTTTAACACCGCCCACTTAGCCAGGAAATACCTGAAGGGCGTGGCGTCGAGTCGCGCTACAGCATTTTAGGGGTATGCTCATTTCACCAGTAGGTGGACGGGGGTCGAGGAAAAACATGGCGGGCGACCTTTGTACGATTGGCTACTATCGATTCGATTACATGCATGCGAAAAGTAAATTGTTGTGCATTTTATTACATAAAAAGCTACAAATCTCTCGTTTATTATAGAAGAAAAGAGCGCGAAAAGGAAATTCGGTTAGCGCGCTTTCCAAAATAGGCGGCGACGATCACGTGATCCCGAGATGCGAGGCTACAGAGTCCGTGGAGGCTACAAATAGAGAATTCGAACGCGGGAAACCGCGTCACAACAAAATGGTGGAATTCGTCCGCTTCGAACTATGCACCCAATTCTGGGGAAAATGCATTCAACGCGACAAAAAAACAACAAATCAGGTAGAAATACTCTATAATATCCCGTTAAAATCGACTAATGCCGGTTTTACAAGGTGGTTTGAGTTTTTAGTTGTCAATATTAGTAATTGCCAATCATGTATTGCCGGGTGAACAGCAGAAATTCCCAACATATCACTGCAAAATGTCATCGAACAATGCTATATAAACATCACAAATGTCCATGTACCTATACAGTATTATCACGCTATATAATCCGTATCATTGAACTTAGAATTCAGAATGAAAATAAATGCAATATTCTGGAAGAGAAATTTTGTTGGAAGAACTGGATGCCATTGGTTGAGTTAACCTGCAATTTCCAGGTTAACCCTTTAAGCCCTGCCGCGGCGTCAACGCTGCATCCAATGGGCAGGGTTCCTTTTTCTGGTTAAAAGAATGCAATTCCTCTAAACATTTCTGCTTAGAGGGTGCCAAGAACCCGTCAACCGTTAAAGAGGTTTCAACGTAAACCTCGATAACGAAATTAAATTTAAACAAATGGTTGCAAAAAGTTAGGTTAACATGCATTTAAAGGTGAACTGACATTGATTTGTAACCCCCCCTTGGATTTTACACCTTGCAATGTACGAATAAAATAAATACTGTGATATCTCTTCTTTTATTTTTAAAAAAATTAGTTAGAGAGTTATTTGCGGTTGAAGTTTGCTTGTTTTTGGGCCTGTGCGGCAAGGCTATAAGGAGAAAGAGGTTTTTGTGTAAAGCCTGTGGCATCAAATGTGGCTATGAGGATTACAAGCACATGTGCAGCTGTGCCACGTGCTGTTGCAATCGGTATGCCATACTCGCAAAAACCGGTTGAAAATTTTGACAGACTGGTTCCGCTGGTTCCGATTTCATGTAACTTTGGCAATTATTTATAAAATAACGAATCGGTGGAAAATTCCAAAAAATTGGCAATACTTAGAGAAAGCTTATTAATGCTACATAAAAGTTTTAGCCGATTTGGTGAGGCAAAATATTTTCTGTCAGTTCACCTTTAAGTAACAGTTAAAAATAGGTGAAGGTTATAAACTATTTGAAAAATACAAGTGAAATTAACGTTCAGCATTTACAAAATGTACTAAATTTAATTGTATGTACTCCCTTTCGTCTCCACCAACATATTCAAAACGACCACACGGCCTCCGAGTGGAGGCAAAATACGTAGGTCCAAGTACACATGCATGTATTTGGACCTAGTGTTAATAAAAAGATAAACCTTAACTACCTGGCTATAGCTAAAAAGTTTTTATTGAACCCCTAACAGAAATCTAAGCTGAAATATTAGGAAAGCAAAGAATTGATTAGAACACTCATTTCCCCAATTAAAAAGCCTTTAAATTAGGCCATTTGCAAGCAAATGGCGAATTTATGTTTAAAATTACCAGGATAAAGTTCAGGTTTTGCGACTGGATGTTGCATACAGGACCGCGAAGGGAGGGATTTTATTGTCTATATATCTTTGCGTGATTAAATGCAGGGAAGGAAAGGGATTTTTTTAAACTAACAGCGCAAATTATGCAAGAAAAAAACGCATCTATATACCCAAAAGCGTATTTAATCCCCTATCCCTATCATAGAAAAAACTGAGGCCGTGCCAAGCCTTTATGCCCTTTTTAATACTTATTTATATCCCTATGCGAACTCCAGTCTGCAAACACCTGAACACTTACGACTTGTGTCGCTTTTAATTCAAATGGCCCTTGTTTGTGGCCATGTACAAAAAACCAATAAACTCCCTTTACGTTATACGATTGAAGTTAATTCAAATTAAAATCTCTTGCCATTTGCATCCCCTGTAAATGCAATCCTTTCCCCCAAAAATGCATGCAAAAACAAGAACACTCGTGTGGTCATTTTGAATTTACAATGAATAAAAAATAACTCCTACTACTACTACTACGTTGGCCACTGGTGCGCTTCAGGCACGGGGTGGCGTTGACATCGGGGCCCCTGGGTCCATCGGTGGGTGGGGCGTTCACCACCATCGTTGGGGCGCACTTCATTAGCAGCCCACTTGTCTTCCTAAAAAAAACATTGGTAACATTGAACATAAAATGTATAAACTCGTAAGTGTGCCGTGAAATCCATGCGTTGGAAACTTCGTCTTATTTGGCTGGGATATTGAATTTATTGCATACAGAATTCAAACTGTTAACGGAAAATCGAACGGAAATTCAAATCTGCAAGGGAGGAACAGGCGAGAGCGAATCGGAACGGTGGAATGCAACACCGCGTTCCTATTGGTGCAACGACGGGAGGCAGCAACCCCCTCGCATCCACCAATGGGAACGGGCCATTCCAAAGCACACAGATTTCAACACGAATTCCACAGTAAAAATTGCATAAAGAGGGAATTTGCTTACCTGTCGATCCAACGACGAGACCGTTTCTTCCTGGATGTCCGTCTTCTTGCTTCTTTCTTCGTTCTTCCTGTGAAAGATAATTCCACTTTAGAAAAAATACAATTCCTCCGCCATTGATCCTCATAAACTCTTGTAAATTGGATAAAACTTGCGTCTTGTCCCGGTGTCCATTGCTTCGTCTCCAGTCTTTTCACGGATTTCACCCGCAATTAAATCGGGCTTTTTTTTCGGGCGAATCGGGATTACAATTACCGTTAATGAAAATTTAATTCGGGTTGGTCGAAAACCCGTTAGAAAAATTTAATAATTAACCGAAGAAGGACGACGGTGAGCGGCCCCTTTGGGGTTTGGCACAAGAAAAGCCCACCCATTATTACGCTGCCCTAACTTAATTAAAGAAACGGCTCGCATTTATATTTATCGTAATGGTAAATACAAGCTAACGGTCCCTGAAGACCGTCACCGCCATTATGGGGGAATAAAGTGTTAAAATGTTTAAACTGAATATTTAAACTAGATATTTAAACTATAAGCAACGTTGTTTTGCTCTAATAGCGTAAAAAAACAGCTTTCCCGACCTATCTACTCGGCCCCGAAATAAAACGCAAATTACTATCCGCTACTTTGTCATTCGAGACTACAGTCGTCCGCATCCAACGCAGTTTTTCCAGCTCGATTGGGAATCAACGGATTTTATACCCACCTCGCGTCCAATCAGAACGCGGGGTGTGGGCGTGCCCATCCTGGAATGCGCTCGTTCCATTGGCGCGTTCAAATGTAGCGCCGACATTCGATTATGTGTAACGAACTTCGAATCGATACGGCGGGCGATATAGGCCTAATAAGCGAAGTTTGCGTCGTAATTGTGTTAAAATGAAGAGGTGTTTTCGGTGAATTAAATGTGTAGGAATTATTTATTACTCTGTTTCGATCACAGTTCAATCGTTTGATAGAAAATAAAAAAGATTGGGGAATTATTTTTTTTTTGTTTTAATATAAAAGTTGCAGTTGAAAATGTTGCAATTTACTTTTCAAGGGAAGTATTGTATTTAAAATCTATACTGAATCCCTGCTTATTAGAATTCCACGTGGAACCAGAGGATGTCTGAAAATAGCAAATAATTACATGGTACTATCATAAATGCCAGTAAATTCTGGGTATATAAATGTAATCTATTTTCCTATTTTTTGCATAATTGTTGCACAGTTTACTCCCAAATACTGAAATAGGAAATATAGGAGGACTAAATAGTTGAAAACAATGAATTATTTTGTATTTCCACTGTAATTACATAAAGGCAAATATTATTCCAGTTTTATTTGTGGTAATTATATTCCGCGCCGAAATGCGTTTGCACTTTGTACCTAAAAAGGAAAAATGTGAAAATCAAGGTCACAATTCCACCAAAGAATTAACAATTTATTTCAATGAAATCGTTTATTATTCGATGTTTATACATTACAATCGATCAAATTGGTTTTTTTGAATTAGAAAAGTTCCAACTTATTAATAGTTTCAATTAGAAGTGTTGAAATCCACCCTATTAAATCCATCCATTTTGAGGGAAACTTGGAACCTTTGAATTATGCAAATTTTATAGCCTTTAATGGATTTCTCATTTTACAAACGTGGATGGTCGGACTCTGACCTTTGTTGGTGATATTATTTATAACCTTTTCCTGAAAGAAAATTCGATTTTTTTTTGCACAATTTTTTATTCATAACTTTTATAATTTAGCACAATACAAGTTAATTAATTGTTTTCACATTGCAAAAACTACAATGTACAATGTCACAAACAAACCATTCAACAAATGATACAAGTTATCGTTTTCGGTGGGGAATAAATATAATTTGTTATTAGTCCTGTTTAGAGATTGGCAAGAAAAAAAGTGTCATAATTGAAATAAAATCAATTCGAATTAAAAATACAGAAATCCATATATTTCATCTTGTAAACTGTAAATGATCCAAATTCTTTCAACGCCAACCCTGTATACTTCTGCGTGAAAATATCCCAAATTTTATTAAATTGTACACCTGGTCTGCAACTTCCTTGCATGCAACATCTCCCGCGCGCAACACTCGTATGTTTCTGCAACGGCTGGAGTTGCACGTCGATTGCGTTCCACGCAAGGAAGATGCATGAAATTCTGGTTATCAAATTGTATTTATTACCTCAATTCCTTTTAGATAGTGCGACATTAACATTTGCATTGTTGTTTGGTTCAACCAATAACCGTAAACTAAAAGAAAATTTCAGGTTAAATTTTAGCACAAAACCATGCATCCATTTTCCGATCAACATTGGAAAATAATTTCTCTTATTTACTAAGTGCATGATGAGACGTTTGTGAGAAGTGAGTACAGGTCCAGGAAAGAAGCAGGATTAAAAATGTTGAAATTCAGTGGTACGAAAGGTCTCAGGTCCAAAAATTGGAGGAGCAATTTCATTTGCAATAAATTGTCCGAAATGTACGAGGTTTTATTTGACGATTACTTATCAGTATTATTTTGTACCAAGTTCCCCGGCTCGGGGAAGAAGAAAATGATCCTATATTTCATTAATTGACCATCGTTTAGGGCCGGAAGTTTGAAAATTTTATATGTAAGTTGTAAAACTCCAAGTGTGAATATTATAAGAAGGTGTTTTTGCAGGTCACTTTGAAACTACGGAGACCCCAAAGGACCGATGGCCCCTGTAACTTCATTTACGATGGTGGGGAAACGAGGCCGTAGCCCCCCCCCCCCCCCGCCAGCGAAGGGCCGAAAGCATTGAAACGTCGCGCCGTTTTCAAGACTGCATTTGCGATAGTAGAAGCGCCGTAATAGCGCGCAAGAGAGGGGCTTTGCGGAAGACACTGGGCGGTGATGGGGAGAAACATGGCTGCGCACCAATCGGCGACGGGCATCGTGTTGGCCACTCCGCGTCTCCTCGCCGTGCTTTGACCGCCAACTACGAGAGCTTCTGCGACAAGCAACTTGCTCATCTTGGTGCGGCGCAAAATAGTAAGTATGTTCCCTTTCATTCTTATTAATTATGAACAAGGTTTTTTAAAACTCGATTCGCAATTTCCTGTTGACGAAATCGACCGAACCGGAAATGCGCATTTTGGTTATAGGCCTACAGCAACGAGGCGAGCTTCCCTTTTGTCTCTAAAACTACATTTTATACAGAATCCATTTCTTCCCACGGGGAACCCAAATGTTGCTCGATTGTTATGATCTGATAAGCCCGGCAACATACAGGGTGTCTCGAAATTCATGGTAGGGTATCTTCCCTGCATCTCCAAATTATGATTCCTGAAAGGGAATTTCACACCAAGATTGAAGACAGTCCAGGCTCTTGGTCCCATTGCAGTCGTAACTTGCGTGTCGAGGAGTGATGACATGATTTGTAATCCATTGAATTCAACTATTCGTCCGGAGGAATGGATGCCATTTGCACTAATAACCTGGTTCAAGTTGTCCATGTCCCTCAAAACTTGGCAATTATGTATTGCTGTCCCATGCCCGTGACAATTGCAATTTAAAATTGGTTACGTTGCAAGGTCCACGGTCTGCATTTCACCTGGTCCAGTATTTATGGACAGGGAGAAATTTTATTTGGATCTTAGTATTATCAGGTTATTCTGTGAGGATTATGTAAGGGCTATGCATGGGAAAAACCCATTGTGGGTGGGTTTCACACACTAGCAAGGCCTAAAGGTGCCCCTACACAATCAAGCGGATTGATCAAATGCTTGAGGAAATTGATTGTATCAAGCGTGATTGATGGTGTAGAAGCCCGTTTGACGCTTGAAGCAAGCGTTGACGGTGAATGATAGAAACTCTGAATGACTCAAGCAGATGATCAAGCGGCTTGATAGTCTAGGGCAATTTTTGACAAGTATTGCATCAGTCACTCGGTGGAAACCATGGCGTCAACTTCCCAAACCACGTTTCACGAAAGCTCTGAGCGGGAGTTTATTAGTTTATCAATTTTTTAATTGATTTATGTATATCGCGATTGTCCGGAGTTGTGGAAAGTAAAAAGTAAAGATTATTTCAATAGAAATAAAAGAATTGTGGCGCTTGAAAAAATTGTGGGCGCATTGAGAAATCTGAATTCGACACCATTGTACAGTAATAATGCGAAAAAGGGAAAGCACGATCGCAAAACACACTGTTCCACTTCTCTGCACCGATTGACAAGAGAGTTTTGATCAATAGATTGAAGGGTTGATTGAAGCACGCTTGAAGCTCCCATCAATCGGAGGGTCAAGCATTTGATAAAGCCGCATGATAGTGTAGGGGCACCTTTAGGGTCACTGAATGCAATAAAGCCGTGGGAAACGTCATAACAGTGATGACGGACCATGTTGTGCAACTTCGCACATGGCCACAATGCATGGGGCAAGGTGCCATAAATTATGGCACCATGTCACCACGTGTTGATAGCAAAGACACATGGTCACAGGGGCGTGTCACCACTCGGGACACGAAAGTTATAAAAGGGAGAGAGAAGAGAAAGTTGTCTCTCTTGTTTGGGTTCCTTTACTGTGACTAAGTGTATGCTGTTCAACAATGGAAATAAATAGTTTTACGTCTCTGCAACAATGGAGACGACCTTACAATTCTATGGAATTAATTTTGTAAAGTGTCTTTTCCCCAATATCGCTTTCACCCTTTCATTATGGATAATATTTCCAAATTCTTTTGCGACGTTGGCAGTTAATAATCGTAGCGCTATTTTACGTCACCGTAAATTTTTATTAATGACAATTGGACATCGGGATACAGTCCTAAAATTCCGTTTCCATATCCTGTAGTGCACGTCCATCAATGTGATATAACTAAATACATATTTGAAAGTACTAATTACAATCATCTTTAAGTTTGAATTAAATTCGGGGAATATTATTTCCAAGAATAAAAACCCAAAACCCAAAATTGGATCCACAATTTACTCCCAATTCCGAATTCTCATGTAGGCAACAGTACCAATTGACGACCAGAATTGCGATTGCTTAAACCTGAAGATTTTATTTGATTAAGTAATTACAACGAGAATAAACTTCTTTCTCGCGCTCGCAAAATGTGGCTCCTCTGGTTACAGTTCTCGAACTCCATCTTGTGGCTTTACCGGAAAGCGTTTGAATTGCCGTGTTGGCTGAATGCTGACATGACCAAACTGCTGACTAGAGACATCATAGGCCATATACCTGAACAAATAATGCGGTATGTTGAACCATAATATATACGTAAAAGGAAAAAAGAGACAGTTTTCCTGAAACAAACCTGTGTTACCGCCCAGATGTTACACATTTCGAAATGCATGTTGGTATTTCTTTTGGTACATGTAAAGCACCATAGACGTGGCTGCCACATGAAAAGCTATTACTAAATAGTCAAACCAAATGTCCTGAAGTGTACAACCTTTAAATAATATTCAGTTTTTCACAATGATCGCAGTTGGTGCACATTTTCAGACTCGAACCATGTCACTTTCTGCTGTGCAGTATATGAAGTATATCATTGTTAATTACAACTTTCTTGGTGGGAGGTTAATCGCACATTTCATTAGAATAGCACTTTTCCCCAGTATAGAACCGATTCGTCGCAGCGCTTGAGCGTGTAATGTATGGATGTCCACGAGGGTTTAACAGGTGAGCATCGTTTGCTGGAATTATTACTATTTCTATGAATCAAATGAGTGGCAGGAACATTTTTAATGTGCCTATTGTGTCAAAAGTGCTAAAACTAACGGGCAAATAGTGGTGCTGGAGCTAACAATGACCGGGCTCTAGTTTTTTTAATACACTGCAATGTTAACAGCGTATCTGAGTGGTCCTTACCCAGGACTTGGCATTGCCTTTCATAAATTCCTTTATAAATGATGAGGGCTTCCGCAAGTTGACCCAGCATTTCACGCATCTTGGCAATACCGAAATGCGTTTGCAAAGTGTCTTCGTGATCAGGTCCCAGCAGAAACACTTGCTCCGTGAATATTTCTGCGTAACATTTTAACGCTTTGTTGTATCTACCCAGTTTGAACAATACATCTGCAATGGTACTTTCTGTGCTCAATGTGTCTTCGTGTTGCAATCCCAAAAACTCCCTTTCTGTCGTGG
>WWPM01024557.1:0-23728 GCA_023279145.1 Glomeris maerens | reverse complement strand
GCGTTCGTCCCCGATTGGCTGACGGGAAAGGTAGTTCCATAGGAATGGCCTGCCTTTTGACGCCGCGTTCGATTAATGGAACGTTTTTGAATCTTTTTTTTTCGGCTCTCGTTATACTTTCTCGAGTTCTTTTTTAAAAGTTTTCTCGGCATGTGGGGATGATTATTATGAGTGTACTTTTGGCTCGTTTTTATCCTCTCCCTCTCTGGGGGTGTAGGGAAGTGTTTGCGTATTTTTATTTAAAACCCGAAAAGCTTTTGCACGAGGAAGTGTCGGACAAAATGGAGGGCGTCGATCATAATCGCTCGAGTATTTTTAGTTGTTTGCGTGTTCCGGTTTCTACACAAACTAGGGAAGTTAGTATACATACGTATGTACTAGTGTAGAATAATGTGATTAGACACGGTAAGACGAGGACATATTCTCTTTCTTAAATAATAAGTTGGTAATAATTTGCGAGTTGAGTCGTGGATTTTTCGTCCAAATTGTTCTTATTTTTGTCGTTATATGCGAATGGAGACGAGCGTGAGCCAGAAAGTCAGTGGACTAAATCGAGGACCATGTTCCCATTTTTCCTCTAGGCGTTGTTCATTAATCAAGCGAGTCCGACCCACCAGGTGGCGCATTCCGCTATAATCCCCACATTTTACCGAAGTTCCTGCGAAGCAACGGACCCATTTGCGCCTAAAGTCCCAGTTTCTGAGCTATTGGACCTTCTATCCGAACGACCCCGTTGACGACGTAGGCCACGCCCTCTTTTGGAACTCGAACGAATGGCGCGATTGCGATTGGGAGAGTCGATTGTACGCAAAGGGGGAATCGCGTGAATAATTTTGCTTAATTTTCCCGGACGATGACACACATTTCCTTATGCGTTTTTTTTTTAAAGATTGCTATGGAAGTTTCGAGGGGGCGTTGCAAAACCTTGTCAGTTCTTCTTTTGAAATAAACACTTCATCAATTGATTTGAATAAAAGAAAAACCGCGAGTGAAAACGGATCCGGGACCGTTTGGTTGGCTACAATTTTTGGGGAATGCTAAAAATGCGGAAGGGGGGGGGGGGGGCAAACCCTGAAACAATACAACGAAAACTACATCCTGGTTTCAAATTGTTGCATTTTGTGTCAAAAGTAGCCTTGATGGGTTATCCCCTATAAAAAGATGATAACTGAAGGCTGAATGCGCAGGTTTGGACCCGATCTACGAGGAAGGACACTACGGGTTGTGGGCGGTGTGCCTGTCGATCGTCGAGGCCCATCGATTGCCGGTCGAAGATTGCGCGACGAATCTGACCAGGTTTCATCCGAGCTGTGAGTATGTTTTCTAAGGTGTATATAGTACTTTGAAGACGGACGAAACGGTGTTCGGTATTTTTTGACAGCCTGGAGGATATTCGCCGGCATGATCGCCATCGTCGACGTGGTGCTGCTGCTCTTCCTGCTGACCACCGTGCCGCTCCAAGTGCGCCACCTACGCACCGGCACGCCCGTCTACTGCAAGTTCAAGACGCTGGCCCTGGCCAAGACGGTGCTCAGTCTAGTCGGAGGTAAGCGACGCCGGATCAGTTTGGTCCACGAGTTATCATTAACCGTTTTCTTTCGATACGCTTACAGCTATCTGCGCCGTCTTGGTGGCCGTGCTGTTCGGCATCCACTCGCGCCATAAGAACTACCAGGAACCCAAAGGCTGGTCCTTCGGCTTACAGGTACGGTATTAAAGCGTGTGATTGGTATTTCGTGCTTTGATTTTACTGTATGTTGCCTCAAAAAAAAAAGCATCGACTTTTCCACGAAAGTCCTAATAACATGCTCCTTAAAAAACTAATTTCATTTTTGCGATATGTAATATATAGCTTTGTTGGCGGAGTCCGCGTCCTCGGGGTTAAATAGCCGAAATGTAATATCGTATCGTTACGTAAATAATATTCGATTGCGGAATTGCGAGAGGGCGGAGTAAAATTCAAACGGGTCTCCTTTGTTCGCAAATATTTAAACGTTGCGTCTCAAAATGGTACATTTCATCGACGACGACTGTTTGCGATCGAGTCGGAACCGGTGTTTAAATGTTTGCGAGGAAAGAGGAGAACTTTTTGAATGTTACGTCTTATTTGCTGAGATACGAATCGTTGTCCGTTCGCGCGCAGATGGTGGTCATCGTGCTGCAGTCCGCTCTCTTTCTACTGGCCGTGTACGAGAACTCGGTGGCCGCCGGGGTGGACAGCGCCAAGCCGGCCGGCCCGCGGTACACCCTGAACGCGGACGACGTGTCCGGCGTCGCCAAGATGGCCGACCTGAGCGGGGCGCTCGCGGGATCCAGCGTGGCCCTTTGCCCTTCCGCCGGAGGACGCGAATCTCCGCTGGCCAGGTCCAATCCCCTGTTCGTCGACTCGGACGGCGACGAGAAGGACAAGGGCGTGTCGTCCTTGCCCCGCGTCAGCGTCGAGGCCCCGGGCGAGGGGTCCTTTTCTTCCGCCGACCGCAACTTCCGGTTGAAGAAGCACTCTACGGCCGGCCGGTTCCGGGTGGAGAAGGTGGCCGACCTCTACTCTTCTTCCAGATAGCAGACGGGGCGGGGAAAGGAGGAGACTTTGCTAATTTATACTACGGCTACGGTAAAGGGCGCGCGAGTCACGCGCTGAACCAATAGGACCGAGGAGCCGGCCGGTGTCCGCGCCGCTTCCGGGCCGCGATCGTGATCAGGGCGAAGTGGGAGAGGAGAGAGGCGGTGATGCCGAAGACGAGGACCTTCCAGGTGGTGGCGTGGTCGGAGACGGTTAGGGCACGCACGGAGGAGTAAGACGGCAAAGGGCAGATGTCGCGCGGGGCGTAGTATCTGCTCATCAGTCTGACGAGGTGACCGTGGCTGCGCAGCAGCGACAACCTGCGAGATAAAGGGCAGTAAAGCGAAAGCGGTCCTAACCAGGTAACCCTTTTAGGGCACGTTGGGACTCGGATGTTCTCGATTTAAATTGCATTCCGATACTAGATAGTTAAAATAAACCCGTTAGCGCCTTCGTAGTCCTGTTCAGTACGGGGTAACGAAGGTTCAAGGGGCTCTTCTTAACTGTTCGTCGAAGATCTCGCGGTACGGACTGTTCTTGCGGTACGCCAGGGCCACGGCCGTCTCCCAGATGCTGGCCTCGCCGTTGTAGAAGTCGCACTTGCTCGTGGAGCGCACGTCTTCCCGGATGAGCAGGTCGATCACGAAGGCCCTTTGGATGTACACGTAGCCTTTGTCGGGGAAAGAGAGAGAGGGAGACGTTAGGACCCGTTGGTGTTGTCCCGGTCGGAGCGTGATATACCCGCGTCTCGGACCAAGGCGGACGCGACCCGGTCGCTGGTGACCGTGAGGCCGCGCCCCGACGACAGACCGTCCCTGAGGACCCTTAGGCCCTGGTCGTGCCAGACCTCGTTGTAGAAGGCGCTTCCGTTCTTCACCACGAACGGCACTTCGGCGTGCTCGGCGAAGTCGCTGATCTGACGCACCCGGATGACGTACGTCGGCGCGAACATGAAGGACGTCAGCAGGGCAGTGTAGTAAGTGGTGAGCAGGAGCGAGAAGACGCCGTACGTCGCCAACGCGACGCGCGACGCCGAAGCGCGAGCGTCGCACGCGTCCCCTGCCCGACGTTTAGTAACGGTTAAGAGTTAAGTTTTTGTTATTTGAAGTTATTTGAATTTATTCGTTGAAACGGCCCGTAGCCGTAACCGCGTGTTCTTTTGAAGAATGCGAAAAAAGACTCGATTAAAGGTTGTTTCCTACTTTGATTTGCTCTCGAGCGGGACTTTCACAGGGTACCTTCCGGTTACGGCTACGTTCAACCGTCCGTCGAGCGAGATTCGGGTACCTTGGTTCAAGAGCGTAGCGTAAAGATGCCACGCTACGCCCGCCACGGTCGGCCGCGGTCGACCGGCCGCGACCCGCTCGGCGGACAGGATGGCGTAGACGAACAACGATGCCAGGATGAAAGAAGCGGCGATCGCCAACCAAACCTGTACGCAGCAGCGAGTCGGTTTTTGAACGAGGTAAGGTATGGTACAATAGGCCCTTACCCGAGAGGTGAACGGCGCGAGGAGCGCGTCCGTGTTGCGCTCGTCCGTCGGCATCCTCTGCATGAGCCGCATCTCGTCGACGAAGAGGCCGACGGAGAAATCGACGACCTTGGACCTTTCGGGGCTCGCCTGCAGCAACGTGCCCGTCAGGTCCGCCTCGCCCCTCACCAGGTGCCCCAACACCCCGTTCCAAGAGCCGTTCCTCGACGGACCGCCGTACAAGCCGTCTTCGGCGACCGTCACGCGGTAACTGCAATTCGCCCCCGTTTGAAAAAATATGCTGCGGGTTTTCTACGGAAATTACTTTAAGTTTGTACGTTATCCGCAGAAATCGATATTTATCTGCAGAAAATCTGCAGCGTATTTTCGGATGCAACTACGACTGCGGATTTTGTGCAAATATTTGTAGATTTTCTGCAGATTGTCTTCAGTCGTTGCGGAAACCACAATTCGAGCTTTCGGCAGAAATAATAGAAGCGGAACGGATGGAATAAATTATCTCTTTACTTGCTTCGGTTTTAAATTTCAACGTTTCCTGTAGATAATCAACGGAAATTCTGAAGATTGAAATCTGCGGAAAAGCTTCGGGTTCGGATTTTTGCAGAAATTCTGCAGATGTTTTTATTTGGGCATCCGAAGCGGGACTTTTTAAGTAAGGGCGCGATGAAGGGAGACCGACCTGAAGTTAAGACGTTCGCTCGCCATGTCCAAGATGTCGAAGACGAGTCCGTATCCTCTGAGCTTGCCGTCTCCGTCCGACCGCAGCGCCGTCGTCGGATGCGACTGCGCACGGTACGCGTAGGTATACTTAAAATAACGTAATAGTAATGGTAATAGTGATACTAACGTTCAGTGTGGTCACGGTCAGCTCCTTTCCCCTCAAGTTGGTCCCTTCTTCCGGAGCGGTAAGGTGGATCGCGCGGTCGTCGGCCTGAACGGACAGTAACCGCGACTCGGACGCGAGCAGCATCCTCTCGCGGTACCTCGATCTGCACATCCTGCCGCTGCTGCTGCTGTTGTCCGGCCCTTGTAACAGCAACCAGGTCCTGTTGTGGAAGTAACCGTCTTCTTCTTGCACCTGGACACCCAAACTTAATTATAACTTGAACCTTAGCTAGGGGAATGAGGTTGACCGCCATCCCTCTAGCTAAAGTAACTGCAATTAAGAAGTGAGAACTGACCGCTGCAACGGAGTCCAAAGCGCGAGAAAAACTACACGAGCACACGACCGCTCGGAAGTAATAGAGGCGGAAGAGCGAGGGCAGCTCCCGCACCGACTCTCTCGACCTTACTTTCCATAACACCGCGGACTTGGACCTCGAGTGAAGTTCTCTCAAAAGGCCCTCTTCCAGGTCTGAAACGGCACCTCACGTATCCGGTTAACGCGATTTCCGGGTTATTACGACGAGAAAATTTGCGTTTCCGAAACCGGAAAATGTTCTCGGAAATACTATACGAAACTTGAAACCGCACGGTTATTGAATGAGATATCCGAGGCTGCGCGGGGCCTTTCCAGCTGGAATCGGCGCACGAATATACAGAATAGGTTCGCGTATTAGATGTATACTGTACGAAATGATAGAGCAGTTACAGTGTTCGGCGAAGCGTAATCCGTCCGCTGCTCGGATCTTATTTACGAGAGCCAAACACGGGTTGCCGAGGCCCCTTTTTGACGACGAGTCCTTACAAATATAGTAATAATATGGTTGAAACTGAGTGATGCAGCGTTTGCAAAGTATGCTCGGGAGGTCCAATAGTCAACATGTTGTGCTCTTGTTTATCAATTTTCCAACTTGTTTTTGCGCCAGGCGGGATCGATGGAACGCGAATCGAGGCCGTTGGACGGGACCTTTTGTTATACAGGGACTAATTGGGGCCAATTAGTGGAAAAAGTCCTCGAATTTTCACTCGTTAGAAAAGTCCCATTTGAAATCGTACTATTTACGGGCAGCAATATGCTTTTTGAAAAATCTTAACAACAATCGTGTTGAATGGGGCCCAAACGATTGCAGGGCCTTCGATCGCACTTAACGTTATAGTATAACGACTACTAAATAAAATTTGCTTTCGCAGAACCTTTCCAGCGGTCGAAGATGACGAGGACCGGATGCGAGGACCGAAGACCGTCGACGAAATCCGCAACGTTGTTGTTTACCGGGGCCGGATCCGCGTTAGAAGGGCCGGTCCGTACGATAAAGACGGCCAAGAGGACGAGCCGCGCACTCATTGCGCTCGTGTTTCACTCTCCTTTTACGAGATTAACTGCGCAACCGAGAGTAGGACCATTGTTTTTCACGGATACGTACGATCGATGAAGCGCGTCTTTTTTCATTTCCCGATTCCCTCTCTCCCGAACTTGTGCCGTACTACCTGCTTTTTTTCTTCCTCTTCCTCTATTAGGGCAGAAAGAGTAGGAATTACGCACGGAATAGTCTCCATGGAGATGGACCTCGCGAGAGATTTGCGCCGGCCAACGGCAACCGGGTCGTAAACAAGCGGTCCGTTGGCGCGTGGGGCCCGCTTCTTGGCAACCGCGCGGATTGCGAACAACGAGCCCATTCCGCCGTCGTCGTCGCCCCGCGAAACATGTCCGTGTTCGGCAAGTTGTCGCAGGGGCCCAAGCCCAAACCTTTCCGGGTTATGGTTCTGGGACTCGCGGGTGTCGGTAAGACGGGTAAGTTAACTTTCGAAAAGGACTTTCGGTCTAAACGTATAGCCTTTTGTAGGTCCTTTGCTGCGTTTTTTAATAATGTTAGCCCTTTCGGATACCTGTAAAGGTGTTGATTACGTTTCTCAAACGCAAAACCCGTTTCTGCGGACGAAAAAGCGGGAAAGAGAAGAAAGAGAAGGAGTTTTGCAAAATTGCAATTTCGAAAACTCGACCTGTAAATCCGTTACAGGCTTTTTTGGGAGAGCGATTTGAACGAAACTGTCGTTTTCCGGATATGAAACCGTGCTTTTGCGCGTTTTTTCTCGGAGGATTTCATATCGGTGTCGTTTCTTTTGTTGCGTGGAAAAAGCGCAAGGTCCGAGGACTTGATGGATAACGAGTTTCAATCAACGTCATCGCTCTCATTGATTTTCACGGCAAAAAGCTGGCGTAATTCTAGCTCTCGTTTTTCTTGCATATATTAATCATTTGCGGTACGTCACGCAAACAAAACCAAGAATGCCCTTTACTGTTATATCGATTGGATTAAACGTTTGTTTTAGCTTTGACCGTGCGCTTCGTGACCGGAAGGTACATCGGAGAATACGATCCGACTTTAGGTGCGTACGTGCCCTTGCTTACTTGGCGTACGTGTAAAGTGCTTATTTCGGTTGAATATCCTCTCGCACCCAGAAAAGACGTACACCTTTCACACTGTGATCGACAACGGGGCGGTTTCGTTCGAAATATTGGACAGCGCCGGACAATCGCAGGTTAGCAAAGTTAATGTAGGGTTAATGGTAATTAAGATTAAGGAAACTCGGGGAATTTGAAAATGGTCTTCAAAACTGAAGAATCTACGAGGGCGAGTCAAAAAGTAAGTTACACGTGATCATAACTTGGGAAATATACGTACTTAACAAAATTTCATACTCGTTTTTTCAATATCGACCTTATCACCTGTCAGATTTTTGCATTTTGTGTCCCTGGGGAGAATTTTTGAAATTCCTCTCGTCTGGCCTCCTGCTTCGTCTAATCATCCGGGTGGAATCCTTCCTTTTCGGTTTTGTTCTTCGTACTGTACGGAGGATGTCAAAATCAAACGCGGTCCGGCCGAGTTGGGCTCGGCGTTGTCGCGAATCGGGACGAACCCGCGACTCGCGCGCGTCACCGAGGATCTTGGCAAATTTGGCCGGACAGTGAACGAACGTTGCAACCCTGGTTTGAAGCCCTGTGATTTCCACGTGCTTGGGCTGAAGGAAGTTGGACGGAATTAATCTCGTTGAGAAAGGGATTTCAAAAATGCTCCCAAGGGACGGAAAATGCGAAAATCCGGTAGGTGATCACGATCGACTCGCCCTCGTACGAGTTGAAGACGAACGTACGTAGATACGGTTAGTAAGTGGAAGTTGTGAATCGGAAGAACGCGGAGAGCGCGCAGCTGGAGGACAACATGCGATGGGCCGAGGCCTTCGTGCTCATGTACTCGGTGACGGACAAATGCAGTTTCGACGACTGCAACCGCCTCAAGTTCCTCATCAACTACAACAAACGGCGCAGGCGCCTGAGCCCGGCTTTCCGCGAAGCGCTGCCCGACGCCCCCGTGGTCCTCGTCGCCAACAAGTGCGACCAGATCGACGACAGGATGGTCAAGCATGTCGGTCTCTCGACTCGAAACCGCGATCGGTACACGGGTTCGTAACGATCGGTACGTACTGCGTATAACAGGTGGAGGGCAGCAAGCGAGCGAAGGACGTCGGGTGCGTGGCTTTCCACGAGATCTCGGTGAGGGAAAGCGGTGACCAGGTCCGCCTCGTCTTCCAAGAAGTGTAAGATTACCCTATACCTAGTTTGTCAAGGACCTCCCCGCCCCTGCGGCTACAAGTACAATGCCGTTTGAAACGCAGCTACCGCGCTTGGCGAAGAGGCATCAAGATGGCCATGTTGAAGCGCTCGACCAGCGACCTCCACCACGGGCCCATCGACCTGAACACCGTCAGGTTCATCAGCGCCGCGAAGACGGTGCCGGCGAGCGGCCCGACCGTGATGGTGGCCCTCGCCGCCGCGGCCTGCGCTTCCTCCGCTTCCTCCGCCGGCCCGCAGGAGCAGGACGGCGAGCAGCAGGTAAAGGCGAAGGCCCCTTCCGTGCCGCTGGGAAGGCCCTGGATAGATCGACTCCTGGACTCGCAGTTCCGACAGAGCTCGGTGGACTCCATGAGCGTGAGGTTCCGCGATAGGGCCTCCACGGACAGCAGCCTGCACTCGCCGCGCAAGATCACCTACGACAACGTGCGCAGGAGCGCTTGCTCCTCGCCGCTGCTCGAGCGCAGGATGAGCATCAGCATGCGGGGAAGCAACGCTTAGGCCCTTTCGCCGTCCTTGTTGTCGCGAATGGCGTTTTATCCGTATGTTTATTGACGTTTTTGCGAGAATCTAATCTACCAATTGTTCATTAGAGACATATATAATGGTGTGAAATTACGAGCGGGCCCGTTTCCCGATCGCGCCCTTTCGTCCGCGTTTTTTCTCGTTGCGCCGCGAGCACTTCTCGACCGCGAGCGACAGGACGGCGCACGCGAGGCCGAACGCGAGGATCGCGCAAGGGACCGCGAGGCTGCTGGGGCCCATGGCTATTAAGGCGACTTGCCTCGCGGACGACGCGAAAGGGCAACTCAGCACCTCGTTGGTGACGTGCAGGCGAAGCAGGGCGTCCACCAGGCCCCTCCTCTTCAGCCTCTGGATGCTGCCACGGGATACGTACAGTATATATATACACAGAGATGGCGGTAAGCACGCGTACCAGTGTAAGGAAAGAGAAACTCGTACTAGTCGTCGAAGTCCTTCTTGTACCGACTGCCCTTTCTGAAGGCGATCGCCTCGTTGGTCTTCATGTTGCTTTCCGGTCCTACGGCCAGGCGACACGCGCGGTTCGCGAACACGTCTTTGGCCGCCATTTCTTCCAGGACGACCGCTTCCCTCGCGTACACGGTCGCATCTTCGAGGCAATCGCGAAGTTCTTATTATACGTACCTAACGAACGCGCCCTAAATGCGCTTTTTGAAAACGACATTAAGTATACTGTATACAGGGTGATTCGAAAATAGTTTTACGAACTTTGGTTCTCGTGTCCCCAAGTAGGACATCCGTAATTCACGCTCCCCGCATCTTTATTAGGAACGCGTAATGAATGATCGGTGGGGAGCATGAATTACGCATGTCACTTCAAAAACCTAAGCGTTTGGGGACGTGGGTTTCTATTGCCTTTATACCGGAGCTGAATGCGACAAGTAGGTGGACTAGAAGGAAGATACTATAGAGGACCTTGCGCTAGGACCAGTCGGACGGCTTCGTCGTCGCTGTCCACGTACGCGCCCTTGCCGTTGCTCCTATCGGCCCTCATCTTGGCGAACAGCCGCGCGTAACTGGTCTGCGTCGCCGCAATCGAAAAGGGGGTAACGTCGCTATATAAAGGGCTATAATAGAGCGACGTACGTCGTCGTCCACGCGGTAGTCGTTGATGGTGGCCGAGAGGAACGTGCCCGACCTCGCCAACCACTTGACGTCGGTGTTGGACCCTAGGTCCTCGAGGCGATGCACCGGCGTGTCGTACCGGGGAACGGTCACGTACGCGGTCAAGTTGGCGGTGTAGAAGGCGCCCAGTAGGAGCGTGAAAACGGCCCACGTCTGCACCGCGACCCGGCTGGCGTTGGTCCTTACTCGAGGGGAATCTGTATACAAACGCGTTAAAATCACGCCGGGGCAAAGGTCCGTATTGCACCCCTTTCTCCGCTCGCCTTGGTTCAGCAGTAGGGCGTAAGCGGCCCACGCCCAACGTCCGATTCCGTCACGGTCCTTGTTGTTGACCTTGGAGCTTAGGACCCAGTCCTCCGCACGTTTGACGAGGGACATGACGGGTCCGGCGGCCAGAACGGCCACCAAGAAGCACAGCCAAGTCTGTTAATGAGTTTAATAATAAGAAATATGAATGACGTCTTGGGGCTCCGTACATTACCGTGACGCTGAAAGGGTAGAGAAGGGCGTTCGAGTCTATTTTGCCCCTCGGATATCGCATTAGCAGTTTGAAATTGCCCTGCCACAACGGAGTCGAGAAATCAACGGCTTCCATGCGGTCGTCGGAAATGGTCATGATGACCGCCGCCAAGTCCGCTTTCTGTCGGTTCACACTCTATTGTACTGTTCGTATATATATCGGACCTTTTTAGAAGCCTTTGTCACTTTCTCACCCCGGACTTCAACTGACCGATGACACCGGTCCAAGAACCGTTGGCGGTCTTGGTCCCGATCTGGTTTTCATCGGGTGTCTGCACAATGTAGCTTTCAAAATAGGGAAAATGTAACTGAATTCAGAACCGAGATAGTGAAACCGGCGCAGTATGACATTTTTGTCATATTGGACGAGAAACTAACAGCAACGGGAAGCTGCAGTTCGATTGGTCCATGTCGTCGAAACGGGCCTTAATTAAATACTGTACCTGAAATTCAGACGATCGGCGAGGATGTCCAAGATGTCAAAGACCAGTCCGTTGCGACCGGTCACTTTGCCTTCGAGGTCCTTGTTCAGGTAGGCGTAAGGAGGTCTCTTGAAAAGAAATTACAACTTGAATACCGGTCTAATTTGCAACTTGCTTTTTACGATGAACCTGCAGGGAAGCCGCTATCAAGGTCGCGCCGTTAAGCATGTTGCGTGTCCTTTGCTCTTGCGGGGGCCTCTTGTGTATTTGCAGTGACGCAATACACTGCGCACGAAAAAACGCGTTGTCCACGGCTGTCCGTCCGATTTGACGGGTCCCTCCTGCCACACCCACTGCAATAGATCGATCGACGATGACACGTCAAACCTGCCCATGGCGGAATGTGTTTCAGGGCATGTCCAGTGTGGAGTATGACATTGATGGCCGTTGGAAAACCGAATGGCAGTTGGCCGATTCGCAGACCTGTGTTCGGAATTCGAACTACACGCCCCTATCGGCAAAGCTAGCAAACTGCGAATGCGGGCGTACGTGTGTGTAGATGTTAATTGTTTGCAGTGTCATCGGTTTTCTTCCCCTAAAAACTGACGAGCGATGAAAACAATAATCCACCTGGGGTCAGTTTTCCGGGTACAACAGAAAAGCATCTCGGTGCGACAGTCACTGAAACAAATGGGGCAATTTTGAGTGACAGGAAGTGCGAACGCCTGTTTTGGCATTTCTAAGATTTCTCGTTCCGTGGCGCAGAAACAGCTGCCATATTTGACGAATATCGATTATGATATGTATATGAAAGGGCCGGGTGATGAGCGTCCCCAATTTGCGAAGCAGTCAAAGTGTCAAACTTGACGCACTTTCATCGATCTGCAATTCTTTTCCTACCGACTGCGGAACCAAGTCAAGGTTTTCGTCAAATTGGACTCGTATAATCTAATTAACCCAGATGATAACAATTTTGCACTGTGAATTCAGCCGCGTTCAAAAGCGTTATTTTTCTTCGCTCATTCCAACGGCCAACGGGCAATTGTTGTTCGGGAATTGGTGAATTTACGGGTTACAATTATTTTCGAAATACTAATTGCAGTACAAGTAACTTTATAAGGGACAGTGAGAAATGAAAATCCAGCATTTGTGGCTGTTTTAAGGGGGTGTTGCGCCTCTTGATGGAACAGCATCGCGGCAGCAAAAACGGCATCGTTGCCGCGCTACTTGGCTGTTTCTTTGAGCGCTCGTTGCCCCTCCTAATTTCGCCGCCCTTTCCGCTTGGCAAAACAAAGAAGCCAGCCTCCATCGTGGACTAAAGAAAGGGTATGTACTGTGTAATATTGAATCAGTCATTTTCAGAACAGCTGATCATCTATAAATTTGTAATTAGGGCGTTTTCTGCTGGCTGGGTGAGTTCCGAGCCCAATGCAAACAAGAGATCTCGCGTGTGAGATAAGGGCATTTAGCGCCGCTCCGATGAAGATTCGAGGGCCCAATTGGCGCAAAATTAAATCACCTGCCCCCTCTATGTATATTTACAAACATATTTGCATGCACGCATGCGCAAACCACTCGTGCACACCCTCTTCATTGTGACCAGATGGTGGGCGTTCACCCGAGGCCCCAAGATGGTGCCCGAGTGGCTCCTGTAGGCCTACCGCATATTCACAAAGGACCGAGTGGTGCCCTTGGGTGGCCCGCATAAAGTCGAGCAGCCACTTGTACATCAAATAAGACCTAAAGATCTGCAACTGCACGCGCAGCACCTCCCCAGCCGATTCCAATAGAGGAAAGGGCATCTGCGGCGGGTCAAAGAGGTCCCCGCATGCACTTCGAGAAGAAACTACTATAAGTATATAAGAACTGGGATTTCTAGGATTCTGGAAACGCGCGTACAATAAAATGTTGAAGATTTGGGAGGAAATCGACAAAAGGGCACGTTATATGGGACCAAAGCGGACAGAAGCTGAATTTGTTGTTCGTTGAGGTGGATAAAGGAGGAAAAATGAGTTTGCAATTTGAGTTGATAATAATTGTTGGAGGGGCAGCTGCTTGCGATACCGAGTGACCTTTGACCCTGCATTTCTCTCTGTTTCACGGAGTTGAGAGCGAACCTATCACCTGCCTCATCATCATAATCATAATAGTATATAATCACCTGCCCTTGCCCGATTTGCTCGATCTGTCTATACGGTCTTATATATATATATATATCAAAGAAGGGCATTTTAATCGTATACTGCGTTTCTTATTAGTACATTTGGTCAACGTTTAATCCATATGAAACTTTCCTTCCACAACTTCTCGGCGCAATGTATATATTATACCTCCTTATCTCACGCAGGTGCAATATCCAACTTTTAAAACTCCTATCTCTTTTGTTTGCTTGTTTTTAACTTTATAGAAAAAAACACGACCGTATGGGCATATGGAATTTAGATAAAAAAAATTTCCTTTTCCCTTTATAGGACTACGTAGACAAATGGAGATTATTACGAGCAATAAGACCAAATTTACAGTCCACTGAAGAACGCTGACCCTCGTTTTCAGTGTGCTGACCTCTCACACCTCCAAATAGCTAGCTGCATGTCCACTCGGTTTTTGACCGCACATGTACACAAACAAACAATAATGCAAATTTCCCCAAGATTTTCACCAAAAACCTCAGATGTTTGAACAATGGTTATCTTGGTTTTTGATTCCCACGTCTTGAGACGTCCCTTTCTTCGTTTCAATGTCCATTTATAGACTATCTATATCTCCTCCGCGTTTGTTTGTACATTGACATGCTCCGAGTAAATATAGGAACCGTTATTCATTTCCGCGCAACACGGTGACGTCATAGTCTATTTTGTACACTGGGCGTGGGCGTGGCCATGCTGTAACCTTGCGTCTGCGTTGCGCACTACTATAACGGGAAGCATATACTGTGTACATATAGTCTATTTCAGTCGGAAGTTTCCGTGGACGGAATACCCATACCCAGCCAATGACCGAAATTCGACATTTTGCTGTGCAATAATTTCTCAACTGAAATGAAACGAAACCGTTTTTGATTGGCTGGGTATCCTACACGTGGGCGGGGTTTATTACGCCTAGCCAATGAGGAGCCCGCCCGATCGACTGATTTCAGTAAGCTGCTCCTCCCATCGAAAGTGAAGACCGATAGAACCAAGTGTTGCAAGACGATTTTCGAATGCATCACGTGATGTAAGTTCAAGGAGTTCTTCTTCACCATGACCACACCTTGCCATCCATCAACCTTTGCCTTTTTTTCCCCCTTTTAAATTACAGTTTCCTTTATTCATGAATTTCAGGCCTCATTCAAACCGCAATTTACTTTGAATGTTTGCATTGATCGCCAATACCGATTTATAAGTTGGTATGAAAGGACTTTGTAATACAGGTATGCATATTGAAGATGACACAGTTGTATTGATTGATTCACAACTTTTTACCCAATGTAAAGATAGGATCTTCCAAAATCTGAGGAAAAAATACACAAACGTAACGAACGAACGTCCCCCGTTTCGAACATGCTCGCACTTGTCTTTGTATGAAATTACGGATTTCACATCCAGGGAGCGCTACTTGCACCGGGTGATGACGTAATTCCTTGGACGTAATTCGTTCGAATCTTCGGTGGCCCGGGACGCGAGCAGCGGGCGTGGCCTACAATGCGCTAACGAAGGCTTTTTATTGGCCAACCCCGCACTGGCGCATTACATCACGGTCCGTACCGATTCGGCATCCGCGGGGGACTGCGGCAGCAACATACCCGGCCGGCCCCCCCCCCCCCCGCGGAAGCAGGAATCGGCACGGCCCGTGACGTAATAAACCCGCGCGGCCAATCTGAGCGCGCCGTTGCAGGACTGGCGTTCCAGGGAAGGTGTGTTCTAGGTTTCGAGCGCTCGAAGGTGCAGTTGATTTTAGGCTTCTCGGTGTAGAACAACGCGCCGATGTTCGTTGCTGCTTCGTTCGACGGAGAAACCTTGTTCATCGTAAGGTGACCGCTCGATTCGTTCCGACCTCGGACACGATGAGCACTTTGGCCCGGACGATTGCCATGTCCGAACGATTAGCGCCGTCGTACTTAAACCTTGGCTTGAACGAGTCCGGTTGCCGGGCGAAACGACGACTTTTCCGCGACGATGACGACGACCGCGACCACGGCGCAAATCAAAGGCTACTGGAGGAACAATTGTCGTCCATGAACAAGGAATCGAGTCGCAAGTACGGCTACGATTTCGCAAACGACCGCCCGTTCGGCCCGTTGCTGCATCGGCAGCCGTTCAATTGGAAGCGGCCCGACGCCGCTACCGCTTCCGCTACCGGCATCGAGTGGATCGGGGAGCGGCAACCCGCAACTCCCGCTCCCGCTCCCGCTCCTTCGATCGTTGCTCAGCAACCGGCTGAAATAACCGTTGGGGAATCGGAATCGGGCAAATCGACCAGCAGACAGACCAAGATGTCAGGTAAATAGTAGTGCTGATTTTTCATCATCAGTTATAGATATTTAAATGTTTATTTCTCCGTTAAACGGAGAGTTTGTTAAACGGAGTTTGTTATTAGGCTTGTTGTCCGGTGGCGCGAGCGCCGCGTTCGAATTCAAACTTTTTTCTTCCGCCGGCTAAGGGGGTTTTTACGAAGGTCTGGGGAAAGCGCACGCGTCCCGATCACGCGACGGAAACTGGTTATCATACGTTCTGTACGCAGTGTTCCGTTTTAGTATTGGAATGCGAGCGTTTTCAAAAATCCCAGCGTTCCCATTTGCCTACTTTGCGCCTGGCGCTTCAGCCAATCACGTCATCGGAACGTCAAGTCTGACGATCGCATCCGATTGGTCCGTAGAACGCCATGACAGCCAATCGGAATGCTCGGGTTTATCCCTCGCCGCTCTAACGGCACAGAGTATATATACGTATAGAATCGAGGGAATTTATAATTTGCAGACGAAATATGTCGGACAATTTCTGATTATTTTGGAAAAAAATAAATTATTTTCAACAAAATGTTAAATGTTTTGTAAAATCGGGAAACAAAAGCAAAAGTTACTCTATCATTTTCTGCATTTGCTTTACATGCATTTGTGATAATTTAGCCGTTTTAAACATGCAATATTTGACGATATTTTGAAAATCAAACATAGTATACATTTTATTGCAGTAATTGCTATGAAAAACTAATAATTAGAACATTTGTGATTTTTATTTGCCCCTCGGTTTCCAAAAGAAACAATAATAAAAACGTTATAAATATGGAAAAAGTTGAAATCTTTGAAATTGTATTTTCCAGAATAGAAAGTGATTTTTTGCAAAGCAGAATTTTTTGTTGCCGTGCCAAGAAAACTTTTTGCAACATGCATTTTGCATGTGTAGAGAGAGAGAGAGTGAGAGAGAGATGTTGTGGTGGGCGTGGCTTGGCAGCGAACTTCGCCCCCGGAATGCTGTGCAGCGATTGGTCGTCAGCCAAGCATCATTCGCCACGCCCTCCTCTCGAATCTTTGACCTCAACGGGTTTTTAAACTTTTTTCCCCCGCTTTGTTATTACATGTAGAATAGCCGCCGGCTTTTAAACCTTTTAAATGGACGAGGAATTTTACAGGGCGATTCGCAATTCAACGTACTCGTATCGTTTTATTTGTTAAATGTACTTTATTAGCTAAACAAATTTCCCCTAGCTTACGTAATAATCTTAACTGTTCAAAAATTATCAAATCTTTTCTGTAATCCATTTTCAATGATGGGCGCCCTGATGCTCTCTGTAAATGTGTTGCGTTTCCAATGCCTGCAAAAAATACCGGTTTATCACTTGGCGGAAACCGTATCGAGAAAATGGAACCCTAAGTTCGGCACTGATACGAACTTCGATACGTTTAGGGAAGGGAGCGCCGTAGACGTGCAGAACGGTACTTTCGAACGCGCATTTGTGACGTCATCGTCCTGACGAGTACTGGCAATCTTCTCGCATTCCATATATTTCATCAGGAATAAGCCTGTGGAACAAAACTGTTCAAAAGTCAGAATAGTGACGTCCCAAATGTGGTCGTTCCCCATTGGTTGACGGCGGAGGCCGTCATAAGTCATAACGCACTGCAAGGTATGCGATATACTGGAAGTAAGGTGGCGCATTCGGAGTATTCCACCAACCCAACACGCTTGTGACGTCATCAAGCTGCCTTCGTCCCTGATTGGCTGACGGGGAAAAAGCTAGTCCCCCGTTGACATGGCCTGAACGCACCGCGCATGCGGGCAAAAACGTTGGAATCGCCGCAACTCCCAGCATTCCTGGCGCTAATGGCGCATGGAATGATTATTTTTTTTGTTTATTTTGCGGGGAAGGGGGGGGGTGGGAAATCGATGTGTTGATAACGGATTTATAATAACGCGTGTTCAACGTTGCGTGCAATACATAATTGAAATTGTTTACATGGACGCGTTTTATTGCATTCCGAGTGGTGACGTCACAGGCAGGCGATGTGTATCTGGGTTAAAGTGTATGGGAAACCTGTTGGGTGGGGAAAAGGGGAAAGTAAAGCGAGATGCCGGCTTCCCCTCGCATCACAAACAAAGATGGCGGTCGAGTTCGTCGTCCGGCATCGTCGATCATCGCCCTCGAAGCGCAGCTTCCTTTCACCCCTTTCTCTTTTTGCCCCTTTCTTCGTTCCCAAATGTAATGAGGGAGGGGGAGGAGCGTGCCGATTAGCGCATTGACCCCTCCCCTCTTATTGCCCCTCTGTCCCTGTGTCACTGCTCCGGATCGCGGATCCGAAAAAAATATATGCGGATCGTTTTATCCGATCCGCTTTGCCGTTTGAATTATAATCGAATGTCGCACCAACGCGTCCGGTTGGTGGTTCGTTCGACCAATCAGGTTCGACGTTCGAATTTTAAAAAGCGGATCGGATCTGTGCATGGAAATGACCGACGTTTTTTTTTATATTATATTTCATAAGCCTAATACGTGTATGATTGTGTTTTTGCACTAGATTATTTCTCCCGGAGGAAACGATTACCGGAAGAGAATATAAGGAGCAAGAAGAAGATGAGGGCCGGGGCAAGCGGGTCGGGGCCGGAGTCGTCCGCATCCGCTTCGTCATCATCGTCGTCGTAACCGAACGGTATGTGAAGTCATCTTTCTTTTTCATTACAGTCTCAGTTTACATCTGTCACGCCTACTTTTTGGCGAAGGACCAAAAAAAAAAGGCCATCAATTTAATCACTGTAGTATTTCCTCATTGAAATAACCGAACTTCGGCAGCGGCGCTTTCCGGAAATTGTGAATGCCGGATTCGTTCGATAAAAATGGCCTCCAAGGCCAAGTCTAAGGTATATAAGGTAGCACCGTAGGAATATTTCACCAATCCAACACAAACGTGACGTCATCAGGGCTCGTCCGTCAGCAAAACAAAATGCATTGTGACGTCATCGGTGTGCGTTCGTCCCTGATTGGCTGACGGAAAAGGTAGTTCCATGGACACGACCCGATGCCCTGGATCTTGAAAAACATTCGAAACATTCGAATGTTAGTTCCGTCATTCGCCGTCAGGGCAAACTTTGCTTTCCAAACAGTAATAAGTCGATATTGAACATGGACATCAAATGCAAAAGTTGTTTTTGTTTTCTAATGTTGAAGCTTGAGGAAAGGAGTCGGTAATAAACTGCGTAATAAAAGGCCTAAACGGAAAAAGGGTTATGATGTGGTGATTACGCGGAAGGGCGTTGCCAGAATTCAATGACCCCTCCCACACAATCAACGGGCCAATAATTTGCATTCGTACGTACGGCCAAGCCCTCCGTAATCTCGTTCGGTCAATTCCTTCTGTGCTTTCAGTTGTTTTTTTTTTGTATATATCATTCAAGTGTTATCTCCGTGAATTTTAAAAATCGGTAAACATGTTTTTCGCTTCGCCTGGTGGCGGGAAACGGAACTACTGTTCTAAATTTAGACACAACTGGAAGCTATTACTAGTAATATTTTTAGTTTTGTTTTCGCAACAGATAATGAATCTGTTATAGATAGAAACTTGTAATTGGGGGATTCCGAAAGAACTGACACGCCCCTTTGAGGGTTTCTAATTTGCAAAATGATAGCTTTATGGGGGGGGGGGGGGTTCATGGTAAAATAATTCTGATTGGCTGATGTTGTGGTGCGATGCTGTGGGTTACGTCATAGCCACGCCCCCAGCGTATAAGTCACCTCTTTGGAGCGAACAAAAGCCGATTATCCGGAATAATACCGATTCAACGTTACACAGGCTTAGTTTTGTTACTTATTATGATCCGGCAACCACGCCCACTATTTGGTATTTGCGTCCCTTAAAAATGAATAGTATAAATGCAATTTTAAGCTGTGTGACGTCACTAAACGTAACGCTAACCTTGGGTTTTTGTTGCCAATTGCAATGGCTATTCTGGCAATTGAGGCTTGGGATTATAAAGTTGTCATTTGTAATAAACGTACATAAGACTTGAAAAACAGGATGAAGGCGCACCCAAGTATAACCGACTTTACTTACAACAACTTCCGTTGGCGGCGCTCAGGTGGAACGTCTTACTACGCATCCTACGGAAAATTTCGAAATAGTATTTAAAAAAAGACGATTTAATAACAATCTAGTTCCGCAGATTTTGCAGTTCTGTTGGTTTTTGTTCCTATAATAACGGTCTGTATATATTATGAACCCTGACAAGTTTTGTAAAAGTCAAATCGGAGAGAGCGAGCGAGCGAGCGAGAGAAAGAAAGAGAAAAGGGGTTTCTTTTGTTTTTTCTATGTTGTGGGAAAGGATTTTGCAACTTTTTTTGTGGCTCGTGGAGCCGTTGGGTTTCGTTCTGTTCCACGCAGAAAATGGGCGGGGCTTGCCGATTTGAAATTCTGCGGGGTTTTTTTTATTGAAACGATTTGGCAGTTGGCCAAAGCGGCCAACCGTTTCGACCCGGTTGTGTGGCCAGCGCCATTTTTTCCTCTCATCTTCTCATCTCTGCTTCTTTTTCTTCCCCGCGCATCTTATTAAACGTGTATAATTTCACGATGGTTCAGTATTTTTTTCTTCTCGGCAAGAGTCGATCGGTTCATAGAGTTGAGGGATGGAAAGAATTAGGAAGGAAATGGGCGCCGTTTCTGTCGAATTCCACGACATCCGAATTCCAAAATAGGGTTCGTGTTTCAACTCGTACGGACAGAACGATGACGTCATCGGGAGGATGACCGAAAAAGGCAAACTAATGATGGCGATTTACATTTCTACATGTCCGTAGTTGTATTTTGAGATCGGTGAAGCGAATTGCATCAAAAATATTGAAAATATGCGACTGTCGAACCGGCTTTTCCGTCAGCCAATCGGGGACGAACGCACTCTAATGACGTCACGATGCGTTTTGGGTGGGTGACGAAGGCACCGCGATGACGCCACAATGTGGATTACTCCTACGGTGCTATTTTGTATTTTAATACCTCGACGGTAGTATATTTATATTGTTCTATTTTGGTTTTTGGGGAGAGAGAAGCGCCACAATCGGCTGCCTGCCCAAGCTGGAGTAGTATAGTAACGTTTGCAAATTACCGAGTTTTGAGATTTATTTCTTGACGTGACGGTTGGATGGATTGCGATGATAAAAACTGAAATGAAGGGGTTCATCCAAGTTGTGCAGTGGAGCGAAGCGAATGATTAACAGCATTTGGTGGGCGGGGGGGGGGGGAGAAACTTTTTTTTGTTGCGCAGATTTGGAAGAGGAACGCACAAAAGAGCGATAGAAGGCGAGAAAGTGAGAGGGAGACAAGATGGCCGCCATTTTTCGAACGCGCGTAGGCAAGAATTACGTGGAACGTTTTTTGGGTAGTTGGTGGCCAGTCCGCCAGGTGTAGCGCGTTCGATATCGCGTTCCACGCGTGGAACGGCGCGCCACCTGGTAGACTGGCCACCAACTACGTTCTGTCGAACCGAATGTCCCGGCCTCTGCCTATGGCCTATGCTACATTTGTTAGAGATTTGAGGGTGGCGCGCAAGTTGTATACCAGTTTCTTGTTGGTTGGTAGAAGATTTATGTTTTTTGTTGTGCGTGTGTGGGGTGAAGGAAAGGGGTGGGTTGTGATGAGGTCGTGCAACCAAAGAGGTTCTTTAACCTGACTTCATCTCAAGAATACCACATTTCAAGATTTCATGTCAGAACTTGCCCAGAAATTCGTACTGTTTTTGTAACAAGTAATTCTCCCATCATTTTGAAAGAATCGACAATTATTTATCCTTTTCTTGTGTTCAAATCAATAACTCGTTGTAGACATTGGATCGATCGGTTTGAAGAGGAGTTTTTGGAAGGTCCTGCTTCTAATTTGACAGTCCCGGTTACAGAGACTAAGAAATATTGTTTGTTTGTTGTTGCAGAACTGCGGAGAAAGAAGACGAAGCGCAGCGCTGGAATTGGGATTTCCAAGAACAATATATGCAAGGAAACAGTTTGACTGTGCAATATGGTGAGGGAAAAATGAAGAATAAAGAAGAAGAAGGTGTAATTATTTGGGAATATCTTCCAGTCATAATTGGTTTTCCTAAGCTGCTTGTATACAACATCTATGTATAATTATTATTATTATTACTTACTAAGAAACACGCATTGGTCTCATTTTTTTACTATCAATTCCCATAGCTGCTGGTCCGGGAAATTGACCATCAATTTATACTTTTTTGATATTTTTATTTTCGAAATTAGCATCTTATATACATATAAAATAGTATATTGTATACCATTGTACCGATGCGACGTTTCTTTTTTTTTCGTTTTAAAAGTGGATACCGCACACGGTACGTGGAATTAATGTATATACAGTATAAATACATCTATGAAAGAGTTACGTAACCGGTAACCTTCTTCCCCAATTTCGTTTCTCCGAGCAGAATTGCATTTAAAGGTACGTATACCCTGAAAACTACACTGAAGAAATACAACCAAAGCTCGGAAAGTTGGCATATTTGACAGGTTAAAACTAAATGTAGGAAAATAGTTCAGTGTAATTCTGAGGGTCGAGTTAAACCTTTAAGAAGAAGAAGAAGAATTGTAAAATTGAAAGTGAGGTTATGAAAATGTCGATCGTGCGTAGAGTTTCTTCTGTCAACCGAACAAATGCTTTAAACGTGAATGTTATTTATTTTGTGATTTTGTTTGTTTTTACCAAAAAAAATTCTGTTATTTTTTGTGAAATATTCTTTTTGGGGAAAAGCCGTGCCGTAAATGTTTGTTTATTTACTGTAATTATGAATAGGGACGTTTTGAAAACGATGTTGCAGATTTTCGGAGTCAAATTCCAGTTGAAATCGATTTATTTATTTACTTTGCTCTCTAGAAACCGGTTTAAAATCATGTTAATCGTGAAAGAAATTCCTCGCGATTATAGCGTAGTAATTAATGGGATATTTACGGTACGGTACTCATTTTTCTGTTCTTTTCTTTTGCCTGTCCATGTAGAAAAAGATGTTAACTTTAAGGTGTTTCAGGAACGCAGATTGAAGCCTGCAAAAAATGCACGATCGGGCTAACGTCGGACCTGAAATGATCTCACCGTCTTTTATTGTACCCATATGTTATTTTTTTGCAAGAAGAAGAAATGTATCGCAGTGTACAAAATTGTATTTTCTTGGTGGCGTAGTTCGTATTTAATTATTTTATGAAACCCAGTCGAACAATATCCTATAGTAACCTTTTGCGTTTGGATTGCTACATCCAATAATCTGGGTATTTATTAATCATTCTTCGCTATGAGTTACCTGGTGCAAGACTTCCAATAATTGTTGGGAAGTGTAAAAGTTGCAATTTGCTAGAATCTATTGCCGCCTTATTTACGTAGTTACGCGAGTTTAAAACGGGGTTTAATTAAAGTAATATGAGGGCAATTCCACGAGGTTTCCAGAATTTAAAGTATACATTCAAAACTTGTAATCCACTTCCTGACGAGTTATTATTATTAGCCTTTGATGTATTTTTAGTGAAAAGTAATAATAACATGTGGGAAATTACAGCGAAACTTTTGCTGCAAAAACCATGATCTCACTTCAAGTTTTTTTTAGTTGATTTGCTCATCTAGCAGATGTATTTCAGTGTTATTTTGTCGCAGTTGTCAATGATTTTTGACATTAAAAGCCGTATTACTCGTGGTGATTTACCGGCGTTGTCGTTTTTCAACCGCATCGTACTGGTGCGTAGGTAAGGTCCGAAAATAATACAGGTTATTTTTCTTTTTCCTGACAGCAAGGAATGTACGGTGATTCAATTCGAAAGCAATCGCGAGGCACCTTTATTCTAATTGCAATTGAATTACTTTACAGTCGATCATCGTACGGCAGTTGTGCGAAAGACTCTCTCAGATCTTGATCTTCGCGCGGCGTACGCGGCCGCGCCCGCGCCGGTTCGCTCAGGACCGCGTAGTCCCTGAAGTCCTGAGGGATGAAGAGGCCTCCTCGGTCGGCGGACGCGGACGCGGACCGGTCGCCGACGTCCCTCACCTTCACGAAAGCCATGCAGTGCAGGTGGGTTTGCTTGTCGTAACGGTGTCTCGCGAA
>WWPM01024553.1:0-32728 GCA_023279145.1 Glomeris maerens | reverse complement strand
TTTCCCTCGCGTAAACAACCATTTTCTATACAAACTGCCGATGCCATTTTCGAATCGAGGGAGCAGTAGGTGGAAGAAGACGCGAACCTCGTGGCGCGTGCAGACGCGAACTCCTTCCGCCTGGTGGAAGACCGGGAAGTGCGTGGCGTCGATGTCGTCCCTGCGGTACACGTCCCCGACGACCAGGAAGTTGTCCAGGCCGCTCTTCACCAGGTCGTACTGATGGGCCGACGTGTGGGCCCTCAGCACCAACCCCTCGCCGACGTAGTACGTGTCGCTCTTGCTTCGGCTCGCGTGGTCCTCGGGCACCAGGATCCGGTCGAAGTTCTGCGCCGTGGTCACTACCGGACTCAGACGGTCATGCACACTGAACACCGGCTTGCCCCTGCTGTTAACGTACCTGGAGTGCATGAACTTTGTCACTTTTCTCTTCACCAACTCCAGCGGATGGTTTCGCTGCAGGTGCAGGTTGACGCCGATGTACGAGATCACTTTGGGCGTTAGGTTCGTCCAATCGTCCGTTTTGTACTTTTGCCCGCTTATTTCCACGTAGTCCTTACTTCCCTGGGCCGAATGGCTCAAGGATTTCGTAGGATATTGTTTGCAAAGTGGTGGTGCGTTGCAAATAAGACAGCGCAAAACGCGCGCAAAGCGATTCATCTTGCTTCAAAACTTACAATTCAGAGAAATACCTGGAATAAAACGAAGAAGCACGGTATATCTATCTGCTTTGAACCGGTTTCGGCGAATACCAGCCGCGGATTCACCTGAAATTCGCGGCTAAATAGCCACGCATCGCAGATTTGTAGCAACTGCCTTTCCTGGTAGCGGTGGCGGTCAAGGTTGGTAGCGGTAGCGGTGACACATGGGTGGTGATCCAAAACTTACGTTTCAAAATGAGATTTCTTTCACTCGTAATTTGGCAAACCATCGACTTCCCGCTAATTATTTTGTATATCCTTCGTAAGAAATCGCGAAATTCGTCGTCTTAATTCTACATTAAAATTGATTTATATTTAAATTAAAATTGATTTAGTTTTAAATAAAGTTTAATTTCAATTGGAAATCGTTCGTCTTGAATGTTTCCAATTAAAATCGTCATGAAATCGTTTTTAGCTTTATATTAAAATTGATTAAGAATTAAGTTTTACTTTAAAAACGTGTCTTTTAAATTGATAATAGTTCTAAAATAGTCTTAAGATTTAAATACAAATGATTTGGAATTTTTGTTTTGAATTTAAAATCGGTTTCTGTTTTTACCGTAAACCGTTTTAGTTTTCGATCCGTCTCGGCCCGGCGGGTTTGGGCCGCACCGTACTACCGGCCCCATGCTAAAATCCCTCATCCACCAGTGATTTCAGTTGAAATATCAATTCACGATACAGCATGACCATGTATAACAGGCGTTTAATTCGATACGACCTTAAAACAGGCCGTAACGGCACCGCGCTTGACCGTATTGAACAGCCGAAGCGCAATAAAAACACGATAATCACAGCTACGATTACGCTCCCACCGGCAAATTAGTTACACCACATTCTCAACAATAACTTAATTAAACCTCGCGCTGTTCGAACGCGTTATAAGTACAAACCAAGTTTGGCGAATCGCGCGCGGGATTCGCTTTCCCCGTTGCATCTCCGAGTGATTTTTGACAACCGACGCAAAGTTCCGTTTGTATTATTACGTCCATCGGTGAAGACCGACTGGCAAACAACGTCCGCATCATAACGTTGCCAGGATCCTGGTGTAGGACATGATAACGGCCAGAGCGGTCTGTCCCGTGCCCCAGACGAACGCGTACTTAGGGTCCATCACGAAATTCGACGCTTTGTACACGTAGGCGATGACTGCACCTGGAAAACATAACAAACCGTTAAAAGAAACCATGCCTAATGTCCCCAAAAACTGGTACTTAGTCGTCTACGCACTTCTACGTCTTCATTTTCGGGATTTTAGTTTTACATATGTCCAATTTCACGAGCAGAAACGTTTGCCATTTTGCGTCTTTCATGTAGCAATTGTAATCCGAGTTTTAATATCCACGTTTACCGGAAATACCGCGACTCGAGCTTCAAATCGCCTCGATTCTTTGCCATTCCACATCGTGATTTTTAACTGTTATTGCCATACAATATATGGCTTTGTTTTAAAGATTAATTGTGCAGGTGAAAAATATATGCGCAATATGAAATCCACACGGATAAACAGACGTACGCGGTATTCCACCGCGTTGATGTATACATGCGTTAAGCAAATTCAATTGATTGCGGAGGACTATGAGCTTACTTGATTTAAGAGATTACAATTATCTCCGTTGCTCATATATAGGAATTTTGTCTCACTAATTTCCATTCATCAATTCTTTTTCAGTCAATTCCCTCGTTAATCCGGCAGATATGGGGCCAGAGCACTGGAAATTAACTAATAATGACTAATTTTAACAGCGGAAACTACGTTTCATTGTACACAATGCACTTTTGTATTGAAAGGTTGAAGGTTTAGACCGTCTGATTGCTTTTGTCAGATTTTATAACCGATTCACAGCGGTCTACACGAGTTATAATTTGTGGCCGATTTCTGATGGTTGTTTTTGCTCTGTGTGAAACTTACCAACACTTGGGAATGTGTGTACAGTCATCATTGCGATTTGAGGGAAATACTTACTCGTAATCACACCACCAGTGAGTGGGGCTATGATGCCCATAGCCAGGATAAAAATGGGCAATAAACGCCCTAACCCGTGTTTCCTAAGGGCCAAAACAGCGAGGCTAGCTGCTAACATGTGCACGAAGATGGACGAGAACAATCCCCACAGGAACACGTGGTACCACATTTCTGCATGAGGGGAAAAAAATTCAACAAAATTTAAATCAAAATATTACATTCACATATTTGAAAATTTAATTCCAAACCTCCGAAAGTGTCCAGGCTGTCTTTCGATCTCCAGCCTAAAATACTGGATATTGAATCCCATTCCGACGATTGGGGCGATGGATTTATGGGCAAATCGGACATTTTGACGAAGTAAATGCCGTTTTGCCTCATAATAATTAAACTTAATTATGTTTCAGCTAGCCCTGTTGCAAAACCGGGAAATAACTCGACATTGCCAACAAACAAAACAAAAAAACCGTTATGAATGTTTAGCGTGAATCATTCATTTCTCGAAGAAAACTGTTTCACGCGATAAGTGCTTCCTTTTTTAGGGCGATAAACTTACAGCAGTTCGTTGTTTCTCCCATCTTATTACACACATATCCTTCGACCTTGTCAGCCGCAAATCACTGATGGGCGGAACAGTAGGCGGAGCTCAGGCAGCCCTCCAACAAGCACCGCCTACCGTATTTTTTCTTCTTTCCTTAAACTGCTTTTATACACTAGCTATCATCAAAAAAATCGTCAATTTCACACGTTAATGAGCTAAAAATCACAGACTGCAGTGCTTAGACTTGTTATATCAAATTTCTACCACGCCATGCCAATGGGACTTTTCCGTTCAGGCTAATCGGGAACGAGCGCACCGCGATGACGTCACAACTCGTTTCGGGCCTGCGACGAACGCACCGTGATGACGTCACCATCGTGTTGGGGCGGTGGGAATACTGCGCTTCTACGACGTAACCGACGAGTTTGGGTGTGACCGATAAGCGAAGGCGTGGCTAACGGTGACGTCGTTGGCAACGCCCGACCAATGGTTAGCCGGGAAAGGCCCAGATTGAAAACTTGAATTTTCAAACCGAAGCTTCGAGGGAAAAAAGTTCGCCAACCGCTGCTGGCGTTTCAAAAATCAGATTTCTTCGAAGAATACGGTTGGATTGACGGTTCTCGGCCATCAAAAAAGGCGATCTTATTAACATTAAACCGTTTTGGATACGACGATTAACATGGATGCGTTTACAAGGGTCAGTTTGCAATTATAATTTATAAACTTTACAAGTTAATTATTATTATATTAGTCATATTGTCGGTTAACTTCGAATTTCCTGTCTTGTGAATTCCCATCTTTATAACGATTACACTGTACTTAAACATCAGTTTTGCTTATTAATTCGCATTAAATTACAAAAATACTTCTATATTAGAGGAAGTAATTATGAAGTGCAATTTGAAATCTGGAAATTATACAAGTTGTTAATTTATAGAAACTGCTGGAAAGCACAAAAGCTCGCCAGGAAAGTCTGAACCAGAAGATGACAGCCACACCTCAACCTCTTCCCAGGAAACGCAGAAGCCCTTTGAACGAGAACTTGGACACAATCGGATTTGAAATCGACGAAACCGCAAACACTGACACTAACAAGAAACAGAGACCCAGCGATGAGTTCTTGCGCAAGGACCCAGAAGAAGAAGAAGAAGAAGAAGAAGAAGCCAAAGAAAACGCCTCTTCCGATCACTCGCGAGATTTGCGCCCCAAAAAGTGTAAGCGGGCACTTGCGCGTAGGTATATCCACTCAATTTATAGACAACTTCTGTTACCGTTCAGATGAAGCCTCTCCCACAAAGTCGAGATTCCAGCGTCTCGCGGCCCTTGCGGCCGACATCAACAGCTGGGAAGACGAAGAAATGACCGCTCGTTCCGCTTCCTCGAGAAGCGCGAACACCGCCGCCACGCCCAACTCCGACACCGGCACCTTTCGCTTCCCGTCCGGTAGCTCTTGCAAGTCGTCTTCCACTTCCTCGTCGGGAAGTTCTTCGGGTAACAGACCGCAGCCGCGCAAGGTGACCGCGGTCCCGCCGAAGAGCCCGGTCAAAGCCGCGAGCGAGAAGAACGTAGCCTGGGACAGCGCCGTGATGACCACTCTCGTAATAGCTACAATAACGGGACGTTTCTCGTCACTTACGATGAAAAAAATCCTATTCGTCATTTCAGCAGGCGCAAGGGTTCGTGCAATCGCCGTCCAAAGCCAGGCTTCTTTACTCGTACAAAGAGGAAGAGATGAGGGCGTTGAGGAAAGCGGGGTCGGGGTCGGGGTCGAGTACCGACGGAGACGAAAGCCCGAAAGCCCTCGAATCGCCGGTGCAGTGTTCGGCTCGTTTTATTTCTCCAAACAATAACTTAACATGGCTTCTGTTGTTTCTCAGCCGAAGCAAGATCAGAAGAAATCCGTGAAGGAGATGGCCAGGAAGTTCGACGGACCGCCGAAGCCGAAAGGGCCGGACCCGGCCGAGCTGCCGCTGTCGGCCCGCGTGGCCCTTTTCGAGAAAGAAGCCGCCGCGTCGAGCGCGGCGGCTTCGGCTTCCAAAGCCCTTTTTTCCAAGGCCCCATCCTCCAGCAAACTCGCTTCCCTGGCTACGACGGTCCCGAAACCGACTGCCGTCAACGCGGCCAAACCCAGAGCTGTCGTAAAGTCGCCGACCAGGAACATCGCCGCCCTCGCGAGAGCCGGTTAGTTTGCGTCTTACTTCTACCGCTAAGACGCTTGAAATCCACTTTTGCCCGTTGCAGGGTCGGAATCGACGCCGGTCCCGAAGCTGCCGTCGCCCGCCAAAGGGACCCCGCAGACGGTGGCCATGCAACGGGAACTCTTCGAACGCGCCACGAACGATTGGCGCGAGAACGACATAGCTCACAAGGTGAAAGCCGAGCGCGACAACGAGATGAAGGCTCTCCTGCAAAGGTGGAACCATCGCGATACCGAAAACGCCGCGGCCGCAAAGCCGCCGACTACTTCGCCGGACAAGTCCCCGAAAAAGCCAAAGTCCCCGTCGAAGGCCAAGTCCCACGCGCCGCCGCCTCCTCCGCTTCCCTCGAACCAGAAAAGCCCGCAGAGACTTTACCCCGAACTCCCTCCGCTTGACACGGAAGAAAGCGAAGAGGAGAGTTCCGCAGAAGAAGAGGAAGAAGAAGTCGAAGAAAGCTCGGAAGATTCTGCCGTCAAGAATCTAGACCAACTTTTGGACGATGCTTTCGACGACCAGAGCGCGGACGGAGATTCGGAAGACAGCGACGCGGATCCGCGTCCGGACCCCCCCGTCGGTTGCGGCCCGGATTACGATTCTTCCATCCTGCAGGCCGTCCAGAACGTTCCTTCGCCGACCAGGAAAACCGCCCCGGCCAGAGAGAAGTCGCCGACGAGCGTGCCGCCGCCGAAGCCGCCTCACTCGCTGCCGCAACCCGTGCCGCACGTCGACCCCGAGCTGCTGCACACCGTCAGCTTCTACCGCCGCGAGAAGGACAAGATCAAAGTGAACCCTCACCGCGCCGTGGTACGCCGAGAGGTTACGAGTCCGCCGTCGTCCCCGCGGAAGGACACCACGGCTGTACAGCGCGAAATTCAGAGCGCCGTTAAAGCGAGTATTTCGGTTCTTGTCGGTTGCCACGGGGAAGTGTTATTGAAACGTTTTCTCGCAGTTTCTCTAAGACGAAGCGTCGCGGCAGCAGGCGATCGCGAGCCAGGCCGGTCAAGCGCTGTACGTTTGCCACTCGAAGCCCGAGTTCTACGGTTCGGCGGAGCAAGTGGAGGGCGAACGGCTTCTTCTGATCGCGAGTAAGTTAAAACGGGAATTTACCGTCAAGTTGCAACAAAGTGGGCGGTACCGATTCCGTGACCGTTCTCGCAAATACTGGAAAAAATGGATTTGTTATTCTTAGCTCACAAGCGACAATCCTGTTTGAACGAGATCCTGCGCTTGAAGACCGAGACCGGTACGGGGGCCTCGGCTTCGTCGGGGACCCTCTCCGTTTCCGACATCAAGCTTCCTCTCAAACGAGAGTTCCTCGTGCAGATCGCCGAAAGTAGAAACGGTAACGGGTTCTCGTTTTCCCCGTACGCGAGACGGTAACGCGTGACGTTTCCGCAGGAGATACGGTGCATTACTTCATCGTGTTGGTGAAGCACCGCGGTAAAGTTGTCGCGACGCAGATGCTTTCGACGGCCGACGGGGTTTGCGGCGGCAAACTGTGCTTCAACCACCTCATCAAGATCGACGATTTGAAGCACGACTTCAACGTGCTGCTCGAGGTCTACGCGCTCCAGGTTGCCAGGAACGATCACGGCCAGGACCGCAAGGCCCTCAAGAAAGTACGTTGGGAATCGCAATTGAACCGCATCAACCCGATTATAACCCCCACGTTTAATTTTACGCGTTCAGGAGAAAAGCCGTATCACGCTGACCCCGAAGAAGAAGAAACAGGATGCGAAGTCCCCGGCCGTTCCCGGTCCGGCGTCCCATTCCGGGATTAAGACTTCCAGTTTCGGGATGGTCGGCTTCGCGGTGATCAACATCAGTACCTTGCATAGGAAGTCGTGGAACTTGGAGAAGGTTTGTTTACGGATGCGTATCTGGCGAGCGCCGATTAAAGTTTTCGTTCAGGTGCCGTACGTGTCGCCGTTGGAAGGAAACCTCCAAATGAAGATCAGCTGCGATACCGATTTCAATATCCAGCTCCGGAACTTTTTGGTACTTTACGCTCCGTTTAGTGAGAGAAAAAAAAAGGAACTAACATTTCGCTCGTTCGGTACAGACTATGTTCGAGGACGTAAGCGGGTTCGGCGCGTGGCACCGCCGGTGGTTCGTGCTGTCCAGCCGCTACATCTCGTACTGGACCTACCCGGAGGACGAGAACAAGAAGGAACCGTTGGGCCGCGTCGACCTCCGCGAGTGCGTGACGGCCAGAGTGGCCCTCGCGCCGCGGGACATCTGCGCTCGCCCTCACACTTTCCTCATGAACACCGTTCGGCCGGCCAAGCAGGGCGACCGTGAGTCGCTCGTCGTCCAGAATCACGACGCCTTCACATCCACCAAGTAAATAAATAAATAAATAAATAACTCCCAACTCTGTATCCGCTCCACGAATACCGAAACCGTTTTTCTTTAACTCTCAGGATAATGCTGTCGGCCGATACCAAGGAAGAACGGATCTTGTGGTGCGACGGCCTCAACCAGGTCCTCGAGAACCTGCGCACGTGGGACCCGGCCGCTTTGAAACCGATGCCGGCCCCGTTTACCAACGCAGAATTAACTTCGTGAATTCTTAACGTCGTTTGTTTTTTTGTTTTTTGATGAGCTCTTTCGCCTTTTAATACCTACTAACGAGACAATTTGTACGCTTCGATGAGAGAATAAAGACCGGACTAGGGCTAAGCGCGATCGGTTCAGTCTAGCCAATTCCACGGTATGCAAACCTCGCCGTCCTGCAGCACCGAGTAGAAATGGGTGATGAAGAGTCTCGCTCCGTTCAGGTGCGGCCGGAACTCGTCTTTCGCGTCGACGAGCCTTTTGCAGCACTCGGCCATCAGGTCGGGCGTGACGTTGTCGTCCTTCTGGATGTCCGACAGGCCGAGCTCCGACACGCATAACGCTACCAGTTCGCCTTCCCGGATCTTGTTACTGTTCATCAATATTATCACGAGTATTATTACGAATGTCTTGGAATCTAGTTGGTTTGTGAGTTACTGAAATTCCGTTTTCACCTCTGGTACTGTTGCATCCTGTTCTTGGCTTCTTCTAAGTTATCCGTGATGAAATTCACGACTAGGAACGACGGGCAAGCGGCAGGAACTATAAACTGACCGGTCGGCGAAAGCATGAGCGGACTCGCTTCGCTTGCACGTACGAAAGCCAAAATTCCCTACGTTAGGTACGTACGCGGATCTCACTTAGTAGCCTAAAAGTTAAGTTTCGTTACCACTCGACAACAAGCTGAAACTGTTGCAGCGACTCGGGCCACGACGACGGGTAACCGTTTTTCACCCAGTAGTCGGCGAGCGAAGCCGACAAGGTCCTAAGCTGGAACTCGTATATCTGAGCGGTGATGACGGGTTGAAACTTGCGGTGATCGACTGGAATAAGGTTCCAAGCTATAGTAATAATAAAAATCCCTCGAACGTGACCTCTTGCGGACCTTGAATATTTCGCAGAACTTGAGACACTGTTTTTTCTACGGCCGGGATCCGTTTCAGAAACGTCTCCTGGCTCGGCACGCACTTTATCAACTGGCACGCGAGCAATATATTAAGTTATGGCCCGTATTGCCTTTCACGACTTTAAGATGCCGTATATTGCAACCTCGAGCCAGCTGTTGCGCACGTCGCCGCTGCTCAGAATAACCTGACCGTCGAGTCCGACTCCCGTCAGGTTGCCGAAGACGACTGTGCGACCTGCGGCAGAAATCACACGGACAGTATTTCATTAGGTTAAGAAGTCGCTCGATTTCGTTATAACTACCCGTCTTGAAGTACGTATATGATCAACATTAACTAGATAGGCCAAGCTAACCAGAGCCCTTTGGTCTTTTACATTTCCACGATGCATTAAACCCAAGAACTTTGCTGAATTTGTTAGTACGGTACTTGTAATTGTGTCACAAAGATTCAAAAACAGAGTGCAAATTGGAAATACACTGATTGGCCTTTGAAGTAGTTGTCACACTATTGAAAACATTTTTAAAGCTTTTGGAAACTGTCAGAAACTGCCCATCATTTTGCATCACCCTGTATATCATCGTAAGACTCTCCGCTAACTTGTTACAACACCATTGGCCAGTCTTACATCGAGCTTTGTTTAGAACCTATCTAAGTTGGCCTTCATAGCGAGTTTCCGCTGCATTCTTATCGAACGGACCTTGTAAATTTCTGAACGGCTCGGGATGCTGGCGACTCAGGGACCGCAAGCCGAGCAGGCAGCCCCTGAAGTGCGAGATGTTCCAGCCGCAATCCCACACCACGTCTTCGAGACTTAGTTCTGCGCGAAGAGCTTCCCGCAGCAACTGCGCTTCCCTGCGCACCGGCCGCGTGCTGTCCAGCCTTTTCTTGGCGGAAGCGGAATTCTTGCGGACCCACGAGCCGAGGGATTCCTGGAACCTCCTCCTCTCTCGGATCGTATCTTCCTGCTGCTGCTGCTGGCGATTCCTTTTCAGCGACAGGTTCGCGAAGAACGACAGCATCGAGTCCAAAGACGCGTTCTCATCCCGGTAGCGATCCAACGGTCGGTCCGCTTTGATGCTGTCCAAGTATTCGGTAGGGATATCGCAAGACCTGAGCAGTTGAGCGATGGCCGATCTGATATCGCTGCCTGCCAAAGTTACGTCCACGTATCTCAGATTTGCTGAAATCAAAACAACAACATCGATCAATCACGCATCACGCGTTCTTCTGCAAAACGGTCGCGGCGGAAAATACCCACGCGTGTTCGCAAACACAATACGTATTAAATAATTACATCGTTTTCCGAATAAACCGGAGAATGCAACAAAACATAAGATACCTTTTAGCGGTGGAAAATTACGAGTTCAAACAACTTGTTCGAGAGGAGACGAATCCTTTACTCGTAAGTATACAAGGACGAAACCCATCCTTTAATTTACGCCAACCGGTTTCGGTTCATAATCGCGAACCTTCATCAGGGCACCGACGCTACATAACACAACATCGTTAGCTAGCAGGAGAAAATAAATAATACATACTTAAGAATTACGAAAACGGCATTCGTACCCACGGCGTGTTACAAATCACGGAGTCCGATACAGAAACGGACGAGAGGTGCGAATGCCCATGTCCCAAAGATGTAAGACAGTAAACGGCCGAGGGATTAAATGATGGGTTACTTACGAGTAAAGGATTCGTCTCCTCTCCAACAAAACATAAGACGTTCAACGTACTGGAACGGAAACGTTTTACAGAATACAAATAAACGGGGAGATTTGCGAATTAGAATTAAAATTGACAACGTGTAGAATTTGAGGGGGGGGGGAATTCTTGTACTTGAACCCGAAAGACTTCAAATAAGGGAAAGCGAGGAAATTTACGGAAGAGATTTCGAAACGGCCACACGACACAAAACATACGTTCTCCCGAGAGCGCGGTACGCTAAACATTTCGCAACCGAAAGTGGATCACCTGGAACCGATACACAGAGAAAGCTGCGGAGAGCACTCGAGTAGTAGTGTTTACATCGATTTCATCCTTGCCCTCTGCCATTAAAACAGTCAAAAGTCCTGCGCCAGAAACTCGTCCACGTTCTAGTTCAAGGTTTATTTTCATCCAGCTTGACCGTCAATCACCTGGCAGCGTTCGATCGGTTTACTGGAAATTCCCCAAACGAATCGAGCCGAGAAACATTTCGACACGAGAATAGTTTCCAATTTCCATGTTTTTCCCAAATGCCGATATTTGCGCCTGTTTTATCAGGGAAAAAAAAGTGTAAATTGAAGGCTATCGATTACAAACTGCATTCGCAATGTCAGTTGGAGATCATCAACAAGCCCACTTCATCACGCCACTCGGCAGCAGCTCAAGGATAACGTCAAACGATCACACCCCGGATTCCGACCAATCGCGCGGAACGGTACGCAAGTCATCATGCGATTATGAAAATCTACCAAAACAAGCTGCGATTGCCAATCTTGTTTTTGAAATTCCCAACACCGTACGTAGTAAATGACCGGTTAGATGCAAGGCCGTGGATGCAGCGCAACGAATAACGCGAGAAAAAGAGCAATGCGACAGTACGCTAAATGGTCAGCGGCACCTCGAAAAACATCTTTTTCGGCATCCAAAGAACAGGTCCGTGACCCACGGTTTGGTTCGGACCGGTTTACGGCGTAAGATATCATCTTTTCCAAAAGAGATTAACGTGAAACCGAATATTTTCTCCGATAGGAAAATACGTAATCATCTGCGGGGTCCATCGTTCGGCTGATGTACTAGATAAAAGTCCAAAACATGACATTGCAAAATTATACATAAGAGACGTTGTAACGTGTATCTGGTTTTCTACGGGATCCTCTTACCGTCTCCCATAAATAACGAGCGCTATTACCGTTCTTAGTTTTGACAGGAACGCGTTCGCTTTTGCGAATTGCCACACTTTTCGAGGCAAGAGTATTTCAAAAGAGCATCAAAACAAGGAAATCCGAGAAGATATACGTACATATACAAACCCCGGGGTTTAACACATACGCGGACGTTGTTCGAATTAATACTCATTTCGTTTTCCCATTCCACAGTACAAGACAATTATACCTTCTATAGTACAACACGAGTTATTTAATTGCAATTATAACTAAAAATACCGTTCAATGTTCTGTTGAGTCTATTAATTTGAAACAACGTCTGCGCGTAATCGCGTAGGACGGGGTCACGGGGAACGCTACGTAAAAATGACATCTGCAATTGCTTTCTCTCAACATTGCGGAATTCCAGTTTGACCGGAAGAACCTGCAAATTTAACCTTATTGCCTCGGAAACAGTTTCCACGTAACGTACTCGCTGTAATAAAACGCGGGGGTTATCCAACAACGCGGTGTTGTTCCAGTAATTCAAACAAATCATCAACTTCACTTTCAAGAACGTTAAATTCGGTTACAGAATTAGCAGCTTCTTTTTCCCACGAGTTCATTCAACATTACCAGTTGCCCTATCAGCAAAACTAACGAAACTAGCTTTCGAATGGCCTTGAAAGCGGGCATCAAGGTCAAGTGCGACGTCATATATAGATGCCTCCTCCCAGTGCGTAGACAAACTTTGTTCATACTCGTAAGTCACCTAGAATCATCGCTGTCAAAGTTATTTCCAAACAGGCAAGACTTTTTCCCCACCCTGTATATTTCCCTTACATTTCGCGTATATTGTGTTTGCGCTTCACGCTTTAACGGCTATTTTCCCCCCGATTCGACCTTTTCAAACCTGGCGCGGCACCGTTGACGGGGCGAAGGTAGAACCCGAGTTTGGCGGGATGCACGGGTCTCCTCTGCTGCATCAGGTCCAGATGCGCGTTAAGTCGTTTCAGCGAATTCTCGTTCACCTCCTGAAACAAAGACAAATAACAACGTTTTGTTTACAACACCCGAAGACTACACACCGGTAAAGAAACGTATCTCGAATGCCTTTTCTCTGGGGTGCTGTCCGAAGAGGTCCGGGTGGACGGCGAAGTAGAAAGGCCGAAGGGCCGCGGACAGTTCGTTGGAGCTTAACTGTCTTATTACTCGGGCGGTTGTGGGTGTAATCTTAAGACGTCTTAACGGCCAACACGTCCTGTATATATGAACGCAAATCGATCAATATGCAAGAAGACAAACCATTATTGCCAGGGTCGCCCTTCAATTCCTGAAATAGGATTACAGTTGCGTGTTTTTGGTGATCTCAAGGTTTGTTAATCACTCAATGTCAGGCAATTAATCGCGATTTTGTTATGTAAACCGCACAAGTAATTTGGAAAAGGAATGTACTACCTACGTACCCAGAAAACAACAAAAAATAATATGCGCATTTTTACATGTTCTTAATTGACTGTTAATTCATATCTCAATTTGATATAGTGAATTTCTTCAGCTGGGATCTGTTTTACCTTGAATTAGGGGCAGTGTGCAAACAAACCAGGATTGAATAATAATGGTCATGCAAATGTACTCGTTTTTTCTTCGTTTTCAGAAACATATAATAAGTAGGAAATCTCGGATTCATTCTTGGAAATTAGCTTCTAAGAATCGCAATGTGTACAGTACTATATACGATTTTTGCCGAGTCAGGATCAGCTATAGGTCTTCGCAGAACTCGAACAATAACAATGACACGCGTTTTAATCTATAAAACAAAAACAAAATTAAACCGCCGATAATAACGTAATTGATCTCTTTTTTAGCAATATCCCACAGAAAGAAATACCAAAATGGAGTAATGTATATGCAATAAAATAGTGAAAGATAGTTACGAAACCGCTTTGCAACATTTAGCAAGCGCCATTCTTTTATAATTATATAATTACGTATTGCCAAACTTAAGAAAGATACGCAAATGCAACAGAAACAATGGCATTTCTCGGTGTAATTTCGCGAAGTTTCTATTATTTTTACCGTCTCAAAACAGTTGACATTGCTGCATCTGACACCCTAATTACACATAATAATGTCGACTGTTGATACGGCACCACAACAGTGCAATTTACTCGCGTACAACACGAATTTTCACACTTCTAGAAGCAGGACGCCGCCATTTTCCCAGGTAGCACCCTCCCGTAGTAGAAATTACACTACTCAACGTGGTTGTGACGTCATCACGAGGAGTTCGTCGCACACCCAAAACCCCATAGTGACGTCACCACAGTACAGTTGGTCCCTCATTGGCTAACTGGCAAAGTAGTTCGATTGCAGTGGTGGCCTGGTGATCAGGTGGGACTATATGACGCCGACCTAGAAGCCGCCGTTATTGCGACGCCAATGAACAAAACGCAATTACGCCCTTTATCTACTCTTGGCCCTATTTGCATTATTAATCTCAAAAAACATTATATTCTTTCATTACTTTAGAGCCCAGTTTGAGTCAATTGTTACAGACGGATGCAGATTAAACTGGAAATATTGACAAGGAACAATCATGTGGAAGTTGTTTTTATTTTTCCGTCCAATTTTGTAACCTACAAACACCACATGAAAGGGCACATGCACAATGGGCCTTATTTAGGTACATACTTTACTTGGAATTGTGGAATCCTACAATAATTTGGGAATTTTCCGACACCTAAACCCTCGAAATGGGCGTGGCTGTGCAAAGAGAGGACCAATCAAATTGCGTATGTTCGAAATGGTTCAAATACAGGACAAAAATTTTTCAAAAACCGTTTCTGATCTAAACAATTGGTAATTTCAATGAATACATATCGTGGGTGGGGGGTGAAAAAAAACCTAGTAATCCTATTTGGAATGTACAATGACAACGAAATCTGTATTCCGGTCAAGGGCGAGAATCGCGAGAACAAGAGGGGGGGAAAATAAAGATCATAACTGTGACGTCACGGAACGTATTTGACTAATGGGATGCGAGATATCGGCTACACTAGCCAATCAGGTGCGACAATGCGCGCTTTAAGCGGTAGCTTCACCTTGGATTCCACAGGGCTTTGATGAATCGAACGTAACCGGGCAAGCCACGCCTATTGGATCTCGCTCGACCAATGAGGGCGTTTGGCGGGCCAAGCGCTCTCGCGGCTGATGCAAGATGGGTGTCAAATTTCATTTTTGGGGGCATAAAAGCCGGCGTTTTTATCACGCACGCTCAGTATATATAAAATCGAGAAAAGGACGAGGAACACGTTAGATATTTCGACCTTTGCAATCTGCATTTTTTTTTGTAAAAGCAAATTCCTAAAGAAAAGTACGAGGCAGTTCAAAGAAATTAAGGTAAGTGTTGCCGCTAATAGGCGTGATGGGCTTGCGTAGATTTGTAGTTATTTGTGAAATTAGCCAGGAAAATTCCAGACTGGGTCCAATTTCTAAGTGGCTGGCCAATTGATAACAAATGATAACGTGTAATTTGATAATTTCGCCGCGAATATTGGACTTTTAACACCCATATATGTCGTCTAGTTACAAGTTTTAAGTTCAGCAGGTCGTGTAAAATATAAAACAAGAAAATACTATATGGCTGCAAAAATTTTAAATTAAAATGTACGGTATTCTAGGAATTATGCGTGTGTTTTTTTTTTTTACTTATTTTTTCTTTTTCCAAATATTGATGTAATGAGCACGTGTCTGGATGATGCAACTCCACAAACTTTTCTGTCATATTTTTACTTTTTACAACTCGTGTAAAACTAGGATGGAAAAAAATTGATGGTCAATGCCCCCAGTATACTAATGCCTTAAGTTATTCTGACATACCTGAAAACTATTACTTTGATATTTTTACTACTTGGTTTACTAAATGTCTATCCGTCTTTCTTTTTTTTTAAAAAAAGTTGCAAGACTTAATTCCTGGCACAAATTTTTGTGTCCATCATAACTAAACTTTCATTCATATATAAAAGCAGGGAATCATTTTACCATAAAAAATGCATAGTAAATAACGGAAATTGGTTCCATTAAAGATTGAAATTAAGATTCAAAATGAAGAAGTCATTTCTTTTTCCCCATAGAGAAATCCTAATAACTAGAGTGCGGATTTTACGTGCAAGTACTAACTTTTTTCCTGAACGTATTATGATTAGGAATCTTACAGAAAAGCGTTTTAATTGCATTTGGAATTATTTGGACATCATTTTTGTGTACGTTTTTGTATGTTTTTTGGGCTAATTTTAGCAAGTAAAGTTGCGCACAAAATGCACGTAAAATCCGCACTCTACTAATAACTATAATTGCTGATAGAACGCATCGTTTTGGTATATCGCTCATTAGTTCCTGAAGGTGGCGCCAGTTGCGCTTTTCGAACGTATGGAACGCCGAAATCAACGCGAATGACTGCCTGTTGGCTACATTTTTGGTTACGTTCTTATTGCACATACTACTACAGTTAGCTACCCATACTTTCACATTGCGACGTCACAATGTGAATGTTTCCGCCCACCAATGTCCAAAATACAGCCTTTTCAGCGCATCTAGGATAAACAAAGCAGAATATATTGAGCTTGATGAAATACTCACTTTAATGTCGATGTCAAAAACCTCTTCATTTCTCCTTGAAGTAATAAATAATGAAATTAACTCGGATGTGGTATTAATTAAAAAACTAATAAATGTAGTTACGGGTAAAATGCACTCGCAGCTAATTGCTTTTGTAGCCTCCTGCTCTATTTATTACTCCCCATTTTAAAAAATCCCCATCTTTTCCGTGCTGCGAAAAGCAGTTTGTCACGGGGCCGGAGGAAAAGCGTCAAGATTTCAAAAACGGGATTTTTTAGAAACCGTACGCTTGCGTCCAGTTACGGGCTTCTTTCATAAAAAAGCCCTATAAATGACGCGCACCCAATGGTTTCCTCTCTTTCAATAACAGGATTGCATACGTAAAGATGGCGACGTTGATCGGACAGCAAGTTTTCGAACTGGCCAGCGCAACCCTGAAGATGGCCGCGGCAGCCCTGACGGCTACGGCCACCGCCACTCACCCGAAATGGCCGCCGGTCCTTGCCCAGTACACCCTGGCCGACGTATCGTGGCATTACCAGCCTCACGATTGCTGGATGGTCATTTACGACAAAGTGTACGACCTGTCTGATTTCTTTATGGAGGTATATAACCTTTTCTCTCAACAACGCACGGGTTTCGCGTAGTAGTACCTGAATTAACAAAGAGTTTTGTTTTTGTGGGGCAGCATCCCGGAGGAGACGTGGTCCTTTCCGAATACGCGGGGCGAGACGCAACGTTGGCGTTCGGCGGAGTCGGACACAGCGCGCAGGCTATTCAGATGATGGACAAGTACCTTATAGGTATCCTGGTCGAGGTAAGACAAATGATTCGAATCTAATTAATTGACGTGAACACGATCGGGTCCTACAAATGACAATTTGTAATTTGTCTTCTTTATTTTTAGCACGAAAGGTTATACCTTGGCTCCGAAAAATCGTGACGACAGTTAAACGTTTTCCGGATCGTGAAGGAGGAAAACTGTAAATAGAAAGAAACTGCGTTTCCCGATTCAAGACGAGATAAAGAGTTATTAGTTATTGTATTAGATATATATTTTGACCCGTATTTATTTTACCGCCTCTTTTTTCACTGCTCTGTATAAATGACATTTTCGCATCTTGCTCGAGGCAAATCGAATAAACTTCGCGTATATTTTTGTATATATATTATTTCTGCGTTATTGCTGATGGAATCGACGCGGTCTCTCTCCCTAGCTGCGTCTCGCACGCGAAGGATCCCTGTACATGCTGTCCACGGTCTCCCGAAGAAGCTTCAACTGCTCTGTTGGCCGCAAAACGACGATAAATTCCCCGTTACCCTACGGTTATACCGCGATACTTGCCGCGTCTGAGGTTCGCGATGGTAGACTGTTTGCGGAGAAACTCCAAACACATTTCTCTACTTAGCCCGAACGCGTGCATGCTGCACGCGAACGTCCTGCGGAATACAAAACGCGGTCATCGCGAGTCATCGCCGCGGCGTTCGGGTCGCTTGTTTACCCGAGTTGCCCGAACATAATGTTTTCTTGAAACGAGTTCTCGTCCGACATTTCCTCCGGACTGTACCGCTCCAAGTCCTTGCTGCGTGTGTCGGAGAGAGATATATTGTAATATTGGAAGTTCGCTTTTAAAATTAACGACCAGAACGCGCGGTAACCGTGTGGCTATCGGTCGCTGGGCCCTTTCCGTCTGCACGGCTTCGAAGAAGGCCGCGTTCCAGAAGCGGATGGACTGCCACAGCGGCTGCTCGCGCAAGTGTACGTACAGGAATTCCTTCCGTGTTTCGCCGCCGGTTCCAGGTACTAGTTTCGCAGAAAGAACTCCTTTTTCATTATCCATCATTGGTCGTAGTAAATTAGTTTTTATTCCTTAACTTTTACGTCTCGAAAGGGAACGCGGCTACAACTCACCCTCGTGGTAAAAAGTGAAACACATGTTCATGAGAGACTTGGCGGTGGCGTAGTCGTCCGCGTCGGCGCACTCGAAGAGCGCGATCGCGAAATGCTGCACGAGTCTGTAGAACGTCCATTCGGTCACCCGTTGATGATTGACCCTCTGCGTGGAAATAAAAGCAGAATTTCCCGATCGTTTTCGCACCATCCGCTTGAGCGTCTTCGTGTACGTCTCGTACCTGCGTGTTGACGTAACGGATGAACCACAACCGGCCAACTTCGTGCCGGCAAAGTTCCCCGAATTTCGCTTTATCTTCGGGTGACACGACGCTCCTGCACGCAATCGTTTAACTTCATTTTTGTGAATTTCAAAACGCAACCGCTCGTATTACGATATTAGCGCGATCTTTCAAATAAACCCCCCTATTATACAGGGTGTTTCAAAAAGAGCTTTCCGATTTCAAAAACGCGTATTTCACGAACAAGTTAACGTACAGTAACGCAATAAATTTAAATTCGATCGATTTACGTAGTAAAATTTCCCCTTGGCTGTTGCGGAAACGTTTACGTTTATCACGTACGTGGATCCCGCAAACAGGCCGTTGACGAACTTCTTCATGAAGCGCATGGCCTCGACGTTGATCTCGTCCGATTGGCTGTCGTTGCTCAAACTCGACGCCCACGACCGTATAGAGCTCTCGGACGTGGATCCGTCCACATCCGTCCCGGTTCCGGTCCCGGTCACGGATAAGATATCTGCGTCGGAAGAGGAATCCAATTCTCCGGTAAAGTCCACTTCGGAAGCGGATTCGCTGCTCGCAACGTCGACCGACCGCCGCGGCCCGGAGCTTCTGCGCCGCTCCCCGGTCGTGACGGCCTAAAAGAAATGTTTTGAATTTCCAATATAGGCACCTAATCGATCTTTAAAATATACTATTTCTCGCGAACCTTGTGGGGCTGCCTGTGCCGATGATGGCAGCGGCTTTTGGCGCGCGGCCTACGGGGGCTCATTTCGTCCGACTCGCTGCTCAATATCGTCTCCGATCGCCGATTGGTGGACGAAGGATGCCGTTTGGGCTGCTGCTGCCCATCGACTTTAGTGGTCACATCTTCATTCTCCGATTCCTCCTTTATGGCAGAAAAGAAGTGCGACATCTTTATACTGGAACTGGACACTTTTAAACTTTTCCTGCGCTTTTACGTGACATTTTCGTGTTTTGGAAAGCGCATTTCTTGCAAATTTTATTACTTCCTTCGATGGAATTCTCGGATTTCCTGGATACTTCATTTCGCAGAAAATACAATTACAGCCGCGAAAGGTGCGATTGCGACAAGTTTCTTTTTTTTTAAATGATTTCACCGACTTCCCACTTTATGTCGTTATTTGGAAAGAAATGAATAATACCGATTGGAGGCTGAGAGCGGCTCCCAGTTTATTGGAGAGTCCCGTGAGTATCCCGCTGCTTGACCCGAGCATGGAGCGCAGAAGACCGGGCCCTTGATTTTCATTTCTGGGTCCGTTTGCCTCCTTCTCCTTCAGAGAAATCTTTTTCTTCTGCGATATCCCTGTGCCATTCTTCTGTCCAGATCCCCACATCGACCCCCAAAAATCCACCATCTAATATAATATTCATAAGCAAACAAGCAACCCAATAAGCGGACTTCTCGGCATTCGTTTTTCCATTTCAATCCGCCAGGTGTCGCTTCTTGCTCGAGATCAAACGCCACGTTCAATACACAAAACCTTGACAAAACGCGACATTTTTAACACAAAATCAGTTTTTATTTTGAAAATAAACGTCATGCGCTTGGCCTGATCAAAAAGCCGACGCAAGATTTTGAACTACTATATTGGAGAAATTTGGAAGTGACGTTGCAGGGAAGAGCGCGAAATATTGAACACGCAATTGTATTGCGCGACCCACAAACGTGCGCAGCTTTTCTCCGCAAGTTGCGCTGCGTTATGCCGGGATGTGCAATAACATATTGCGCGCTCGTAACACCTCTGCAAGAAACTTGCGTGAAAACGAATTTTGCTTATAAGACGCGCGATCAAAATTTACACTTTGAATAAAAACACATTGCAATTACCTTGTTAAGCCTGGATTAAATTAATGAAGCAAATAGACGCAATCATTACACAGCTGCATTTCTATATTGCGGCTGTCATCTATTACACAATGGGGGAATCTGACAGAAGAAATCATGTTGCAAATCACTTCAGTTTCCAGTATTGCGCTACACGTTTTCCAAATTTGTTTTTAAATTACACAAAATTTGCTTACAAATTTGCAATTTCGATTCTATATTTTAGTGTAATTAATTGTCGGTTCCAGCTTTCAACGCAATTATTGCGGCAAATATCCTACAGGTGCACTTTCGCGAGGCCAGGCCATGCCAATGGAGCTAGCTTTTCCGCCAGCCAATCAGGGACGAACCACCGTGATGCCGTCACAATGCGTTTTTGGTCGCTGGTAGACTCACCATGCTGACGTCACCATTGTGCCGAGTTTGTGGGATACTCCTACTTACATTTCACTTTGGTGCTGCCGCTCATGTTATTACAACAACAGAGATAACGAAGGGGCGTGGTCAAACTTGTCCCCGCCCTAAACACGAACTCGCAAAATGCGATTGTTCGCCAAACCGTGCGTTTCCGCGTTAAAAATCCTAACATTTGTACTCGTTTTACTGTTTATATGCGAATTTCTCGTCTATTACCTCGTAATTCTGCTGTGTACGTGGCCAGAGACGAAGTCAAATTTGTCCGAAACGCCGTTGCGAGTCATGGTTTTGGCCGACACCCACCTTTTGGGTCCTCGCAAAGGCCATTGGTTCGATAAACTGCGCCGGTAAGCCATATTTACCGCTATCCGACAAGGTTTGGACCTCTAATCGTACGGGCCCCGTGCTCAATAGCGAAGGGGCATGCGTAACCATTCAAAAGTGTAGCTGAAGGTACACGCGTGACGTCATCGCGGGGGCGGTGTCACGCGCGAAGCAGCCAATCGCGCGCCAGCTTCACAGATCTCATTGTTTTCCCTCCCAATAATTGAATTTTCTTTATTACTTTAATAGGGAATGGCAAATGCATCGGGCATTTCAGTCAGTTATGACCATTCACAACCCGGAAGTTGTCTTCATCTTAGGTGCGATTTTGAATCAATTGGAGAATTTTAAAAAATGAAGTGAAATCCAATACAATTTGTGTATTATTTACAGGGGACCTTTACGACGAAGGGCAATGGGCCAATTCGAAAGAATTTCACGATTTCGTTGACAGGTTCAATTACATTTTCAAGCATCCGTTGTCTACAAAGTTACACGCGGTTGCTGGAAACCATGATTTAGGATTTCATTACAGGTCTTAATTAATTAATAACTATATATAATTGTAATAAAATGTTTAAATATGAGCATCTAGGATGACGTACCAGAAGGTTGAAAGATTCCAAAAGGCGTTCGGGACACCTTCGGTGCAGGCGCAGGTCATCGGTGGCAACATCTTCATCATGGTGAACAGTATGGCCCTCGAGGATGATGGCTGTTCGTTGTGCGAGTCTGCGGAACGGGAACTGGAAAGGATCTCGCGAGCCCTGCAGTGCACCAAAGACGCGAGTCTTTGCGGGAAAACCCTCCCGGAACTCCCGGTCGACACTAAACCGATCGTTATGCAAGCAAGTATCCATTTTTACTACAACTATTGAAAGTACGAGATGACACTTCACTTCACGTACCTGCGAATTCATAGTTTCTTGTTCGCGTAACGAAACAGCACTTCCCAATGTACCGCGAGTCCGACTCGATATGCGACGGCGAGGACAGCGCGCCGAGCGACGAGAAACAAGTGCCCTTCCGTCAGAAATGGGACTGCTTATCGGAGGAATCTAGCGAAAAGGTTGAAGGTTCAAATTTCATCCAGCGAATGATCACGATTAAACATACATATGAAAGTTGCAATTAATTAATAGATTCCCGTCCCCGCGCGCACCGGTTTTTGAAGCGAGTCGGATCGTTTTATAGGCAAAACTATTGGAGATTTCGTGATGATCAGGCTTCGTGACGAGGTTTCAGCGCCACTTCGCGCGCGCGTGCATGGATTTTTGTCAACTTCCGGACGGGAATCTATTAATTTATTAAATGAGGCTCAATGGGAAAAAAAGATCCTTCACTCTCAAGTGGTGGACAGAACGCTGTCTTTTAAAGTTGAACTGACATGGTATTTTTCTACATTTTTAATTTTTATGAAATGTATATTCCATATAATGTGGAAACTGCGTGCGAATTCTCGGATTTTTCCGCGGTGCCGTTTTCAAACTGCAAGCAGTATCTGTCAAACTTTTCTACGAACGGGCTAGCGGTGAAACGCCAGAGGCCCCAAGCCTTTTTAACGGTTTGAACAAGTCGGCTGTCCATGCAGTGAATAGTGACACTTTAAATATCTCAGTAACATTTCCACCGAGTTGTAGTTTTATTTTTTGGTGATTAATCTTTAGGGTACCATAGAAAACAATGTCGGTTCACCTTTAAGTATCTTTTTTCCGATTAAGCATAACGAGACTTCTTGTATACCCACACACACACACGCAGTTGTTCGGGCTTCTGGATCCACGGCTGATACTGTCCGGTCATACGCATTACGGCTGTTTGCGGTCGCACTCGCGCGGCGTCCCGGAATGGACCGTGGCTTCGTTCAACTGGAGAAACACGCGCGATCCCAACTTCCTACTGGTAAAACCTATACAGAACGGTGTATTTTGTATTATATGTACACGGGGTTCGTTTCAGATGACCGTTACGCCGGACGACGTGCAGATCAACAAGTGTTCGCTTCCCCGGGAGAGAACCGTCGCGTTGATGTACGCGATCGCGGTCTGCGGCGCGCTCTTGTACCTGCCGTTGCGAAAAACCTGCGCGAGAATGTTCACGAGTCGCAGTAATAAAAACAGGTGATCCGACCCGTAATTTAGAGATTACTTTATTGCTTTACAAAGCGACATTTGTAGAAAAAATATCTCGTTCTACTCCGACAAATGTCATTCTTTATCATCACATGACGAAGAGCTGGAAAAAAGAAATGTACATCTACAATAACGGAGCGTTAAAAAACAAGAGAGAGAAAAACCTGTTACCGATCGTAATCCACCAAGTTTCATCTTCAGATCTGAAACGACAGATCGACTAATCATTCTTCTTTTTAAGTAAAGTAAGCGTAAAATAAATACTCTGTACATCGAGTGAACGGGTATAAAGGTACCGAGGATTTCGCGAGTGGAGTGACCGTAAAGGTTCCTATACAAACGAAAGGGGCAGGGAGAAAAGAAACAAAGTATCTTCACAAAATGGTCCCAGAGCTTGTCCAAAACTTACACAAATAGATTCAGGGGCCTTGGAGCATTTTCAATCGCATAATTATATGCTAATCCATCCTGGGCGAGGTAGACAAAGATCACACGTGGCACCAAATTGTTTTTGTTTTTTTTTAGCCTGCGTAACACTTGCACAATATCGCATTTCAAACGACATTTATTTCAAAAGGCGAACCGACGAGTGTTTTTTGAACTAAAAGGAAATTAGAAATTAAAATTTATTGATAAACGGTTGCTTTCATGTCATGTCTTTGACTTAATCTTTCCAACTATAATTATCTTTTTTAATGGTGGTGTCGCGATACGGGAAACTAAAAAGGTTGCCCGACACTGCGTTGCACGGAAAGTTGTCAAACGGCAGAACTAATTCTACATTGCAACGTTTTGCAAATCTTGACACGTTTTTAATTGTTAATAACTTCGCGAAAACTTTATAGAAACTCACCAAATTTAGCAACATCATACTTGAGTATACAGATATTTGACATCTTAGTGCAAATTTTCAATTGAAATCCTGTCTTCTAAACAAAACACCATTGCAAAAAATATTATAGGCTATCGAAATGTAAGCAACACTGTTGTTCGGAGTCAAAGACTCTCGTGTACTACATTGTTGCCAAATTTGGTGAATTTCTATAAAGTTTTCGCAAAGTTATTAACAAATACAGTGTAGATCCTGCATTAAAGGGTTCAAACCCTACTGAAGTATAGATACATTCTGTTCTGCCTTTTCTATTAGGTTAGTCGTCAAATTCTCTTTAAAAAAACTGTTAACATGGTTTCTTGACGACATTGTGCAAGTGCGCACCGAACAAAACAAAAAAAAACTCTACAGGTCCTTGTAATGGTAGTGATGATGGTGGTGTACGTGATGGTGCTCGTGCCTTTCTACCAGCACCGGGTTGCCGTTCTTCCCCGGCGACTTGGCGTTCGGGCCTAGGTCCTCGCCTCCTCCTCCTCCTCCTCCGCCCGACGAGGACCCGAGTCCTCCTATGTGACCTTGCTGGATCCAGTGCGCTACCTGCTGCATGGCCCTTGCGTGTTCCCGTTCCCGTTCCCTGTCCCTGTGCCGGTGCCTGTTGTGGGCGCGCGGGGAAGTCGCGTCGGGGTCGGGGTTAGGGTTGGGGCCCGCGCAGCCCCAGTTCACCGTCGGATGAAGGGCCGCGTCGTACGACTTGGACCGGCCGTACTCGTGGTTCTTATTGTTATTGTCGTTGTTTATGCGCTGCCAGATGGCGTCGTCCCCTTCGAGGAAAACGCCGAGGTTCCCGGTGGCCGCCGCGCCACCGTTCAGGTCGTGCGATCGCGACCTGTGATGGCCCTTTTTGGTCCTGCGGCCACCTTTGGAGCACACGTGACTGCGGTCGAGCAACACGTAAGGGCACGCGGCGGAGGAGGGCGCTTCCTTGGCGGTCGCCGCCGCGTCCGCCAAGCCGCTCACGGCCTGCGGTTGTTGTTCGTGTTGGCGGTGAACGTTGCCGAGTTTGAGGGCGAAGTTCTCCACTCCCGCCAGGTCCAGGTAGTGATTTCGCCTGTCTCGGCACTCCACGGTCCGGTTGCGATGGTGATGGTGATGGTTGTGCGACTGCTGCTGCTGCTGCTGACCGCACGCGTGGTGATGTTGAGTTTGCTGCTGCTGCGGTTGCCGGGACCTTTGATGCTTCCTGCGTGGATAGCGCATTTACATCTTTCATTTCAACGTATGAACTCGAAGAATGTCGTACTGTACCTGATCGGCTGGTAGCCGAGGCTATTCTTTTCGAGGTTGGCCTGGAGAATCTCGAGAAGCTCGTTCCTCTGCAGCGAAGCGGCCGAAGTGAACCTGGTTTTCCTACGCGGAGATGAGCAAGGGCCCGTTTCGTTGTTGCGATTCGGGTTCTGGTGGTTGTTGTGGTGGTGGTGATGGTGGTGCCTGTGATGGCAGCTCGGTTCCCTGGGCGGGGGAGTCGGAGGCTGCGCGGGGCACGGCGGGATCGGCGGGGGGATCGCGTCGCTCACGCCGCCGAGTACCGACAGACACCTCACCAGTTTCTCGTGAGCATCCCCATCCTTTTCCTCTTCCCCGTCCTCGTGCTCTTTCGTGCCCACCACGGCTTTCTTGTCCGGCGACACGGTCAACCGCACTTTGATGGTCTTGCTCCCGGTCACCGGAAGTTTGATGGACGTGCCCACGGCTTCGTAGATGGAGCGCACCAGGCCGGCAATATCCTGTCGAAGAAATATGACGTATAAATACCGATAAGAATAGGGAAATCCTTCACCATTCGGGCAAACGACCGCTATATCGATGATAACCGCATGCTAAGCATCCATTTTCACAATGTTACCACTCGGATATATACATATGTAGTAGAGAAACGCATCTACAAGGCTTCTTCAGAGACGTACAGCGGAAACTTGGTCAATAAGATGTTAGAAAGACAAGGAATAAACTTGATTTTCCAGTACTGGAATAAACGTAAAAATATACGTTGAAATGGGGTAATGACAGTTACAGTTTACGTAGTTTCTAGTAAAGTGTTACGAGACAACTTTTGCGGTAAACACAGGAAGGGAAAAATTCATTTCGGTTGCGGTGGTGGGAAATGAAAAAAAAAAAACTAATCTGGTTGTACGAGCTCGAAGTATGTTGCAAAGCTGGATAAACGAGCTTTTACTGTGCCAAATACTAAACGTTGCCCATTTTTGGCCAACATTCAAAACGCACCTTGCGCGGTGTAAAACACGGTAAACAAATTTCGCTCCTTTTCCAGCCCAAATAGAATCAACGAATTCAAACTTTAGCTTGAAACCAGGAAAAACCTTGATTTACACGAGAGTAATCCTTAAAGTAAGGTCTTGTATTTTTTTAAGAAATACAAAGAAACGTTTATTTTCAAAAATGTTTACATCATTTTAAAGCTAGAACACCCAGCTATTGTTTCCTACATAATTGGTAGATGCGTTTTTGAAGGCGCTGTGACAGTTTCCGCGCAACAGCGTTACGTCAACTCCGTGTCCGCATCCACGATAGCATCTCGCCGAGTGATCATACCACGCGTGTTTCCCCCAAGTTGAAACAACACTTATCCGGTACAGGTTTCATTCAACAACGACCAGGTGAAAGATGAGCTTCATCGTACGCATCAACGACAAAAACTGCCACAGCGCCTGCAAAAATCCACACCTACCAAAATGGCGATTATGTAGAAAAAACACGTGGATGTTCTAGCTTTAAAATGATGTAAACATTTCTGGAAAAAAACTTAAACTGTTCTTCGTACCTGTAAAAACAAAATACGAGACCTTAATTTACGGATTACCCTCGTGTAATGGGCCATCGTTTGAAGGTTCCGCATTGAGAGCCGAAACTATACCGAGGTCCGACTCGACCGTGTACTAAACGTCCAAACAGTAGAAATGAAAGAACTGATCGCACGCTTCATATCCATCCGTGATACGGTATTATCGATAAATCACGCACAGGAATACATTACAAGTATTAACTGGATACTTCCTTTGCACTTGCACGACTACAACTTCGTAAAAATTGTAAAACCATCCTACTATTCGCTAACATTTATTATACGGTCGAATTGAACCGAACTATAGTTGGCCAAATAAGATTGTTATTTCATCAATTACGCGGATGCACTAGGGAAAAAAATGTCACTCGGTTAAACTTTCAACACCCAATAGGTAATAAATAACGAAAGAATTACGTCTTTTGTGATCTTGCCATGTCCATCCAGGTCGTACAACGTGAACAGGAACTCTTGGCGCTCCATACCCGTGTCGGCCTTCACGGACACATTGCACTCAAATTCCTGCGAAAAAACCATTCATTAACCAAGTCCAACTAACTAACCAACAACACGGTGGACCTGCTGTCCGTCTCTCTCTATCTCTCTCACCTCTACACTCAGCTCCGTCGTCGTGTTTTTGTCGGTGTCCGGTAACGTGATCGCTTCGCTCATCTTCCGCTTGGTGGCGCAGGAATCGGTGTCACGAGGGCCCTCTGGCGGCAGGATCACTGCAAATCGAGCACCGTTGAGAACAACAGATGGATGTATTAATCGTTACAATATATTCCATTCGCGTCGCATTCACACTAAACGTTGCAACAATATGGGCGGTGACAATTCCAAGAGCTAGGATTGGTCAGTGCAATATTCTTATTTCCGGTTCCTTCAAATCAATCAAGGTAGTACACTGAACAACAATCTTTTACGATGTGCTCTTGTAATAAAGGAAGGGCACCAAATGCAAGCAGGTGTTTAATTGAACTTCTCACCGAGGTCCCAAGTGCTAAAGGACTTACAGCTTATTTAACGGGAATAGTCACATCACCGGGCCCTTGTCTTATTTCCGGTTCCTTCTTCAAGAAAGCGAAGGATACCTATTATAAGTACAAAGTGCACTGACTAATCCGAGCTCATTGTTACCGCCCACTTTGTTGCAACTGTTAAAAGTATAGATGAATAGGAAGAGATATCTTAAGCAGTAGTTTAAAATAATTTTAATCACGTTTTGGAGGAAAAACAACTCCTTTATCCTCACACACGACACGTGTTTTGGCCCTAATTACACGGGGCACTCACCAGGTATCAAAACCTTTGGTGTGCGAACGCAACTACAATTCCGCTTCTCGATTATCTTAAGGGGTATTAAGTTAGTGTCTACTACACGGTCTTACAGATTGTGTAATTTTCAAGGAATACTTTTGGAAAACCCGTAACTAGTGGTCATCGGTGTAGATAAGAACGTCGATAATGAACGTCCCCCCGCTGAGGACTGGTGGGAGGGGCCAGCTGCTGCCCAAGGAACTCTGAAAACCTCCCCCCTCGGGCGCTCGAAGAGCGAGCGGCTATCTTCAAAGCGGCGAAACATCAAAGGAAGCGAGCAACCAACTCGTTTCTTTGCACCCCGCTCACCCCTCACCCCTCCAACCTCGCCATCCAACCAACCCTCACTGCGGGCAATAAAAGTCAAACCGGACGATTCCACGTTCTACCCGGGAGGGGGAAGGGGAGAAGAGTACACGTACACAGAGAAGCGAAAGAACTTCTTTCTCTCTCTCTCTCTCTCTTATTTTTTCCTCAGACTTCAATCACGAGCAAAATTTTCCTCCAACATGAATAAAAACGCCGAAAGGAAGCTGGTGAGGAAACGGACCAGTCCATCGGCAGCAAATGAGGAGGGGGAGAGGGGGGGGGGGGGAAAGGAGAGAAAGTCAATCGCGCCGCCATTTTAATTTCTTAAATGGGTCCTTGAACTTGGACCCATTTAAGAAACACGCCGGTTTGAATGGGAAGTAAACTTTTATGTACCTTGAAGGGGGCATTTGTCGGATTCGTCCAATCCGCTGTCAACCTTCACCACGGCCACACCGCAATTTCCGTCCTGCAACGCGAGAAAAAGCACATTGTCAAAACGTCCAGGTGACGTCACGCGGATGACGTCACTAGCAATCGATACCCGCAGCCATCTCAATAACATAATCGGTCACATCTCGAGTCTATTTGGGTTTCAAAGAGTTGAGACTGAAGTTGTAAGAAAATGCGAAGAAAAAACAACGACTGTATAATACTACTGACAATGTCGGGATTTATGGGGGATATTATCATAAACACTTGGCTGAATGAAATTCAAGGTCCGACGCTGCCCCCTTCAGGTTCTCTTCATCCCTAAAGTCTCGATATTATTTTTACGCCTAAACTCCCAAGCGAAACGGAAAAAGTAGACGCAATAATACTATTAAAACATAGAAAAAAGGGCAGCTAGGATGAATGAAGGTATGGTAGGAAGGAAAGAAGAGAAAAGGAAAGGAAAGAAAAGAAGGAAAGGAAGAAAGGAATAAGGCGGCTTCCATTGCCTTTTGGGGACGCCGACTAATTTACGAATGCTGCCCATCACCCCAAGCCCCGCCCCCTAATGGCCACTCCATGGCCCTCTTTTGTTTCGACCAAAAGGTGGTGCAATTCGCCACCAGCTTCTCCTCATAATGGGGCCATTCACATCACCTCAAACAACCGGCGAAAAACGGAAAAAAATAGACAAATGCATATGAAATGAGGGTTTAACACATATACAGGGTGGGCAAAATGTCTTGCCTGTTTGGAAATAACTTGGACAGCGATGATTCTAGGTGACTTACGAGTATGAACAAAGTTGGTCTACGCACTGGGGGGAACATCTACCTACAATGTCAAATTTGGCCTTGATGCCCGCTTTCAAGGCCGTTCGAAAGCTAGTTTCGTTAGTTTTGCCGATAGAGGAATAGTTTCAATTTAGGAAATGTTGCCAACCATATTCTGAACGTGTTTTATTCAGTGAGGAAAGGATTTGCTTATCAACTTCTCACATTTCCACTGAAATCAATTGATTGTTATTACTGTTACATATTACGACAATTTAAATTCTACATTAATTTCATGTGACATAGGGGTGGTGGTGGTGGTGGCAAAATCCAATTGTGACGTCACACATTCATTTCTTAGGACTCGGTTGCCAGAATTATTATCACGAAATGTGTGACATGGGGGGGGGAGGGGGAGGATACTAAATTTTTTGTTGACATGGGGGCGGGGCGGAATATGAAAAAATATCACTATTTTTTGAGAAGCTCCCTAAGGTAGCACCGTAAGAATATACCATTGATTCCACCAACTCAACACAATTGTGACGTCATCGCCGTGCTTTCATCACAGACCAAAAACGCGCCGTGACGTCATCACGGTGCGTTCGTCCCTGATTTGCTGACAGGGTATTGGTATTAGTTCCATGGGCATGGCCTGGATATGGATATCGTTCCATTACGCAACAAGTTCCGAACTCGACCGCCAGCAAAGTGCGGCGCTGCTGCCGCTGCCACCGCCGCGTTCCATTTTCCGAAGGGGACGACAAAAATGGCCGCTGCATTCGTTTTATTATTATAGTCGGGCCGGGGCGATTTGCATGCATAAAAGTCATCGTGGCTCTCACCAGGAGGGACATAAAAGCTGAAGCTGGGGGTTTTTTAGAAAGCCCCCTTGCTTTTATAGCCGGCCGTAAAAATCTCCCCGCAGTGGCCGTTCAGCCTCACTTCTGGTTTCGTTCGATTGATCAAAGATGGCGGCCAAAACACTCTTATCCCCCCCAACTGCCTTTTTATCTGTCGCTTTTATCGTCCGCATTACGTATACTCAATATATTAATCGAAAATTACGAAAACCGCATGTATACGGCATAGATTACATTCTCCTGGCGAAGGAATCAACGAATAGCAGTATTCGCACTCGTACCAATACTCGTATTTGTAGGAAGACGTAAGCGAAAAACTACGCTCTGCTTCAATTGGTTAATTTATAGAAAGAGGGCGGGTAATAACGAACTACTCCCCGCCCACTGTTCCTTCTCTTGTTGGTAGGGGTATATACAAACACGTATGGACTCAATTAATCTTAATTTTCGAATCGCACTAAAGCTGTATTAGTGTAATTTGGTGGTTCAAACACAAACAATATGCTGACTAGTGTAATGGCCGCCCATGAAGCCTTGCTGCCATTGACACGTGTTGCCCTGAATACTATATAGGTCCAGGCCATGCCAATGGAACTAACTTCTCCGTCAGCCGTGATTACGTCACAATTACGTTGGGTTGGTGCATTTTACTACTTCTACAGGGCGTTTCACAATTCAGGGGACAAACTGGCAGGGTATATTCCCTGCATGAAAACAAGACAAAGTTCCTTTTAACCCATGTAGGGCCAACCAAAAATGTGACATCCATAATTCATGCTCCCCACATCTTTCCATTGATCATTCATTACGCGTTCCTAATAAAGGATGTGGGGAGCGTGAATTATGGATGTCACATTTTATGTTGGTCCTACATGGGTTCATAGGAACTGTGTCTTGTTTTCACGCAGGGAATACAGTAACCCTGTCAGTTTGTCCCTGTAACTCTGCAACACCCTGTATATACAGTGGAACCTCGATTATCCGTCCTTTCGATTAACAGTCACCTCGGTTAACCGGTTAACCGTCCTATTGTGAGGTTTTTATTCACTGCCAAAATACGATTCTTGGGTGATTTGGATATTATTCTGAATTTGACATAAACTGCGTTTTTCGTCGCCAATAGCAGTCTTGTTAATTTCTATAAAAATTTGGCGAGCAGCATTTCGATCAGCCCCGATTCAAGAACCGAGATTTCAAAAACTATAACTGCTGCAAATTGAAGTTACAAAACTGTTTTGAACTAGCTTGAGATATGTGTAAAAACAAAAACAAAAAAAGCTCAAGTTGTTTGAAAGGCAGGGCGAGTCCAACTGAAAACTGAGGAGGGAGGTTTGATGCATTTCCCAATGTCACATTCCAAATCCATCTTCTGCTGCAGGGGGGTCGTCCATAAATTACGTCACGACAATTCTCTGGATTTTGACTCGCTTCCCCGGACTCCATCTTGGATTTGTATCGTAAGACGCCATCTTGGATTTCCACCAATTTGAATTTCAAGGTGAAATATACTTGGGTCACGTAATTTACGGACGAGCCCTAGTGCATTCGTACGATTTGCGGAGGAAATTTGAAATACCCCCTCCGCCTCTCTCCACTTTACTTTCCACGTGTGTGGTCGTCGCCATACCGTCTATTTCAGCCGGTGACCACATGGTGGCGCTTCAGCTACGCCTTGTCTACTTTCCTAGTTTTCCCCACCCAGCTGCAAAGCGCGAGGTAAATGGAAATGGTAACGTAAGAAAGGGAAGTGGGCGTGGACGAGGGTTTTTTGATTGACGTTCGAGTTCCAAAACCCCGAGAGAGATTTTTCCCCCTTAACAAAATGGCGACCCCCAACTTCCTGTTAGTAGTACACTACTACTTCTTTCCATTTACAGAACAAGAAAACACAGGTCAAATCGCAAGTATACATAGAAATCGACTAAATATTTTACTTTTAAAAACCCAGGAGATAATTTTTTTTATCATAAACCCTAACCCAAATGTTATTCTTGCATCTGAAGATAAGGAACCAACCGCATTTCAAATAAGTAACTTTACATTTCACTTGGGTATTCTAATACGGTGGAACCTCGATTATCCGCCATCAACACGACGGGTAATCAAGATGATGTCCAAAGAAAAAGTAAATTTTTGTAGAAATTAACG